>NW_021028838.1:491255-544689 GCF_004153795.1 Camellia sinensis | reverse complement strand
ACTTATATATATATATATATATATATTATATTCAATATAATCTAATAATCTAAATTATTTTTCTATCATCTAATGACTAATAATTTTTATATATATTTAGGCCAAGTTTGGGTAGTTTAAAAAAAGTTAAAAGGTCAAAAAGTTACTCAAAAAGTTAAAAAGTCATTACTATTCACCAAAGTCAACAATTACGGCTGCACAACTCTCAATTCAAATTCTTCCCTACAAATCAATTTTTACAATTTTTTATTACACATTTTTCAATAAAAAGTCAAAAAGTTAATCAAAACATCCATATTTTCAACCTAAATTTTTTAGTCAAAAAAGACAAAAAATGCACTTATTTAGCCTTCCTAAACTTGGCCTAAGTTACCAATATACCATAACTAAAATGGTAATTTAATACGACAAAAAAAATGTAGCAAACGTTGCAATTTGTTAAAGAAGGCACACCATTACCAAGAGGGCAGTGCATAAGAATTGACCACTCAAAATAATATGAAAAATGCCGTGTTTCAATGCTCCAACTGATGAATTCTTAAACAAAAACTGACTATTGCACTCAGATGATGTTACGTTGGTGAGTAGGGTTGTTCTATCCTATCCAGCCCAATCAGCTATAAAAAGCAAAAATTTCCATATCAGACAAACATGTACAACCCACATAAATATAACAAAAATAAAAGCACAAGAGCCAAGATCTCTATACATATATACATATATTAACCCAAAAATTGAACTTGAGGAGAGAGGAGAGGGAGACCCCAGTTTTAAGGGACTGAAAGCAAGCTTAAAAGCAAAAACACCCAGAAAAGTTCTCGTGAAGCATAAAGAATGTATAAAGTAATGCAATAAAAGTGTCCCATCGTTTGCAGTGTCCTTGTTTACAGGGGTGTATGTATATCATCTATGCACTCAACTCACAGCTACTTCATATCAAATTTGCCTTGCCTTTCTCTCTTCCCCTCCCTCTCTGGAGCTAAACCCATTCTCTGTTCTTTTCTCTCTCTCTCTCTCTCTCTCTCTCTACAAAACATGCAATTGAAGCACTCTATGCAGGTGGGTTGGTTGCAGAAGCCAATGGTGTTGGTTTTGCTTCTTCTTCTCTCATTCTTAGTCTCTGGTGAGGATGACAAAGTGGTTGATGTTGTTGACTTTTAGTCTGGGTTAAAAAGTTTGGTTTGGGAAAGACTTTTTGACTTTTTTTGTGAGAGAAGAATGTAATGATTATGGATTGGATGTGATATTTTATTTTTTATAGCTAAAATGACCTATTTTATCTTTTGTGGCTAAAATAGCTAAAAAAATCCAATTTAGCTCTCGCCAAACGGAGCGAAAACCAAACGGATCCAAGTTTCTTTCTATAAATGGATGATACACTTGAATTAGGTTACACACTCCACTCAAGCTCCAAACAAACAATGGAGAGAGACATTCACGCAGCCCTTGTACCGTTCGTCGCATTCGGCCACTTAATGCCATTTTACGAGCTGTCCATCGCCTTAGCCAAAGCCGGTATTCATGTCTCCTTCATCTCTACCCGAAACAACATTCAGAGACTCCCTCCACTCCCTCCCCATTTGTCATCCCTCATCACCTTCGTCCCCCTTTCGTGGTCGACGGTGGGCACGAACCTTCTCCCAGAAGGTATCGAGGCCACCGCCGACATCCTCCCCGACAATTTCGAGCACTTAATGGCCGCCTTCGATCTCCTCAAACACCCCTTTAAGCAATTCGTTATTGAACAATCACCCGATTGGATCATCTCCGACTTCCTTGCTTACTGGACTGTTGACGTAGCCAAGGAGTGCCATATTCCTCCCGTCATCTTCTCTGCTTTCTCTGCCGCCACCAATGTGTTCTTCGGCCCACCGGAATATTTATCCGGTAATGGCCAGAGAAGACTGAGGTCGTCGCCGGAGGACTTGACGTCGCCGCCGTGGTGGGTCAGTTTCCGATCATCGGTACATTATCGTCGTTACGAAGCAATCGGAGCCATTGCTGGGTTCTACACAGCAAATGCCTCGGGAATTTCGGGTGCCGAGCGAGTCGGTAGAACACTTGATGGGTGTCGAGCTTTGGCGATTCGTAGTTGCAGCGAGTTTGAAGGTGAGTATTTTGATTTGTTCGGGAAGATCATGGGTAATAAGAGGGTGATTCCGACTGGCGTACTTTTGCGCCAAAAACCCAACAAAACATCCATTGTCGCCGCGCATAACGGGGAGTGGAGTAAGATCTTCGAATGGCTCGGCGAACAGAAACCCAAATCGGTGGTGTTTGTTGGGTTCGGAAGCGAGTGTAAACTCTCCAGAGACCAAGTTTACGAGATAGCCTCTGGGTTAGAGTCATCGGAACTGCCATTTTTGTGGGCTCTGAGAAAACCCAGTTGGGCTTCCGACGATCTCGGCACTATGCCGCCGGATTTCAGTCGCCGGACCTCCGGCAGAGGCAAAGTCTGCATCGGATGGGCACCGCAGATCGAGATTCTGGCTCACCCATCAATCGGAGGATCGTTGTTTCATGCCGGTTGGGGTTCAGTGATCGAAACATTACAATTTGGGCATTGTATGGTTATTTTGCCACTGATCGTTGATCAGCCATTGAACGCGAGGTTGTTGGTGGAGAAAGGTTTGGCAATTGAAGTGGAGAGAGGTGAAGATGGGTCGTTTTGCGGGAATGACATAGCTCTCTGTCTGAGAAAAGCTATGGCTTCCAAGGAAGGAGACGAAATGAGGACTCGGGTAGAGAAAACTGCTGTGATTTTCAGGGATCAAAAGCTGCATCATCAGTACGTTGATGAGTTTGTTGAGTATCTGAAAAATGGGAAGTGAGATTTGGGTTTTTAAAGGTAAATAAATGAACTGTTAGTTTGTGTGGATTGAATGTTGCGGAGATAATGAGAGAAACAATGAAAAATGGGAAAGTGTGATTTGGGCGTTTAACAATTCTAACACAGGTTTTTCTTCCATTTCTAGATGAAAAATCTTGGTCTCCAATTTTTTCAATTGTATATTACTGTGATTCTCCATACTAAAGTTGTTCATTAGATGATAATATTGTCTACTAATATTACTATAGCAAAAGTTAACTTCTTATGTGATTATTTTTAAGTAGGAGGTCAATTCAAACGGGTTTCAACTCAAGCAATCCGAGTTTAGTATGAAATTTTTTAATATTTAGACAACATATGTTTTGAATTTGGAAATTTGAAGACTGGACTTTTCAAAGATATTAGGTAATTGGAGCAACTCAAAATCGAATGATATATGTAGTTGTGTTTTGAAAAGTTAGTAAAAAGTTAATTTTTTAACTTTTTGACTTTTTTAGGTTCAGTTGTGTTGGGGTTTTTTTTGGCTTTTTTAGTCACAAAAGTCAAAATAGGCTATTTTAGCCACAAAAAATAAAATATCACATCCAACCCATAATCATTACACTCTTCTCTCACAAAAAAAGTCAAAAAAGCCAAAAAGTCCTTCCCAAATCAAGTTTTTTAACACAGGCTAAAATAGTCAAAAAAAACTAAAAAGTCAAAAAGCCAACCAATTTGCCAAACCAAGCCTTAGTGATTTTTTGGACAAAAAGTTAAGTTCTTTTGGGTAAAAAAGTTGATTTTTTTGATTAAAAATATTAAAAAGTCAAAAAATTGATTTTTTTAGCCTCTTTCCAAATTGAGCCGTAAATATAAATATAAATATATATTAAATATATATAAATTATTGTTTGTTGGATATTGTTAGAATAATCTGAATTTTTTTTATCGTATTTATTATATATATATATATCATATACACAAATAACAAAATGCAAAACTCTTTTCTTTCCATCTTGCCACTCAAAATTGATAAAAGACCACCACAGGAGCACACTATTTCCTTAACAATGTTAAGTGGCCACAAATTCTATAGTTCAAATGGCTCAAAACACTCAAAACGACGTCGTTTTGGGTGCAAAACGACGCAAAACGACGTCGTTTTGGCAATTTCGAGCCATTTGAGCCACAGAATTTGTGGCCACCAAGTATTTTCCACCATTTCCTCGGATCTCATTTCTCTGTCTTGCATCAGCGCATTTCTTTGTATCTCATTTCCCTCTCTTTCATCAAAAAATGTCGATAACGTTTAATTTTAATAAATAAATTAACCTAGCTAGTAAAGGGTTTCTGCATCAGTTTCAATAAATATTAAGTTAAATTATAACTTAAAATTTACTTTTATTATTTTAATTAGTTGCATTTTTAGTATTCATTTTTAGTATTCATTGTATCAACCTCTTTATTTTAATTTAATCTTAAATATTAATTTCTTATTGTATTTATTATTCTTTATTTTTTTTATTAAATTGATAAGGTACTATCCAAACAATTCTAAAAAAAAAAAAAAAAATTGTTGTTGACCTGTCGGTTGACCGACCGGTCAATCGGTTAGATTAATTTTCTATATTTTTTCTTCTTCTGCTACAAGCACTCACGGGACATCTGGTGAGATATTTGGAGAGACATCCGGGTAGACAACTGGTTTAAAGATTTTGGCCCAATTTTGCTCCAGAAAATATAATAAAAATCACGTAACTAATTGTTGAGGCATTATAACAAATTTAACAAAAAAATTAATTTACAAAAAATTTGTTGAACTTAATGGAAGAAATAATTTTGTGATTTACTAATTATACTTTATCTTTTCCTTATTTTAACTACGCTGATGCGAATGCTCTAAGGGTGTGCAATCAATCCAAGCCGATTTAATTGTAGCACGGACAGTTTTGAAGCCCTGAACGGTCAGCTGCGAGTTTTTTTTTTTTTTTTTTTTAACAAACAAAACCTAGAAAATGTATTGAGGAGGAGAAGTCATTACATCTTGATGAAGAAGAGAACGGTCGGCTCCAGTTTGCAAATTTCAAATTTTATTGAGATTCGGTCGAGTGTCGGTTTTAGCAAAATTGAAATTGAATTGATCTGACCGTAATTAATTTATATTTTATATTTATTTGTGTGTTGTCATTTGATAGGTTACTACAAGTTTACAAAGGTTTTTATCTTTTCAAGACCTTGACACTTATCTTTCCAAGACATTGATTACACCACAAACTCATTAGGTTAGTGTCAAGCATTCTGTATTCAATGTCTCAAAAATGGTTGAGATTTTTAATTAGTGATAATATTAAGGGGAACTTATTGATAAGTCTCATGTATTAAGTTTAAAATTTAGTTAATTTTAAAACAAAATACTTGTATCAATTAGTCCAATATATTTTTAATTGTTACTAAAAAATTCTTTTTTTTTTAATTTACAGACACTGTTCACATCTTACTACCGTCGGGCTTCCGTCAAACGGTCGCCGTAGACTGGTCGGAATGTTTAAAACATGTTATGAAACTGTAAAATTTTACAGTTCTAAAAAATGTTATAAAACTGTAAAATTTTACAGTTTTAAACCATGATTCATTCCAGCACCAAAAAAAAATTTGAAACTGTAAAATTTTACAGTTTTCACCGCATGTAACTAAAACTCAAAAATTACTTGTTCAGAATTCGAAAATTTTCTCATTACAAATCTGTGTGATATTTGTACAAATCTGAGTCATTACAGATCTGTTTTAATGATATTATAGATATATTTCATCATCAACAACAACAACCATAGATCAACAACTATCCCCAAAAAAATCTGTAAATAGAGAGAGAAAGAGAGAGAAATTGACAAAGATATATACACAAATCTGTTCAATCTAAGCACAGATCTAAGGATGAGCGTCTTCTTGTTCTTGTTCTTCATCGCCTTCTTGTTTGACTTTAGGACTGAGATTAGGATTAGAGGAGGAGGCGTAAAGAGGGAAGCAAAAAGCAGAGAGAGAGGGGAAAGGACTTTTGGGTGTACTCAAAAAGTTATGGAATTAAATGGTGTCCACATGTTCCACATGGGACCTATGAGTAATTTCCCCTAATATTAATAATGTGGTAGTAGATCTCACTCATTGTCATAGTACTGCTGGGTTTTGTTTTTTTTTTTTTTTTTTAAGTATATGCCAACTCATTAGTTGCGCTTAGAACACAACTTTTAGTGATATGTAACATTACTGTTCAATGCACATCACCGTTCTATTTCTTCTCTCTCTATTCCATTTAATACACCATGGACTCTCCGTCTCTCTTTTTTGAACTACTCTTTCTCTCAAAAACTCGACGATACCCCCACTCTCTCTCTCTCTTTAGTAGTGTTTAAGAAGTTAGTAAAAAGTTAATTTTTTAGTTTTTTAGCTTTTTTGTGACTTTTTTGGCTAAACAAGTTCGTTTTTTTTTTTTTACTGAAAAAGTTAAAAAGTCAAAAAATTAGATTTTTTAGTTTCTTCCCAAAGTGCCCCTCAATTCATCATTGATTGTTCTTTAATTTCTCTCCCAAATACCCAAATAAATCACGACTTTTGAATTCTAGAACTCTAAACTTCTATCTCCTCTCTCTGTCTCTCATCTTCTCACACATAGAGATGTCAGTTCTAATTTACATCAATGGCTACTGGGCTCAAGCAAAGAAGATATTGTTGTAGGAAGGAACAGTGGTGGCTGCTTAAAAATCGAAGCGAGTGATGGCAACTGTTGTATGTAAATATTACTGATCGATCACAAATCTATGTAATAAAGGTCTTTGTCATTCTTATTTTATTTTATTTTATTTTATTTATTTATTATTATTATTATTTTTTTTGTGGTTTGTTTCCTCTACTCTTCTCAAAGATCTACGTATGTAAATATATATATACATAGATGTATGCACATACTATGATTTAAAATGGAATGGAAAAAGGAAAACCAATAATTTGGGATCATACAATCTATATTGGCCAAAGTTAGATTTACATTTGTTTTTTTCTTTTATCTTTTGCTCATTTGATATAGTTCGGTTTCATCCTATTAAACCACGAAACTGATTAAACCGAGTTCTGTAGTTTCAAAGTATACATCAGTCGAGAATAGATGAGTTTTTTCAATCTGATCTAGTCGGGTCGGGTGACGGATTGATGGGAAAATCGAGCCGACTCGACCGGTGCACACCCCTGCTAGGAAATCAAACTTATTGTTAGGTCATCTAATTCAGGCCTAGCCCAAGTTTAATCTTTGTATTCTAGTTGGGCCTAGGCAAACAAGTTTGGATTGAAAATTGGGCTTGGATGGGCCTAAATGTTTAGTCTAGCAAAATAAAACACAATGATTTAAGCATAAATATTGCGACAAAATTGATAGAAAATAAACTAACTAGCATGGGATTTCAGATTATATAGAGCATATAAAATAAAACATGTTAACAACAAAATATTGTATAAACAGAAAAATTAGCATTTAGAAGTAGCTTGTTAGAATTTTGAAGTCACATTGTCACTATTCAAAAATTATTTTTCCTCTCTTTGTGAATGTATTGGCAGACTCAAACAATTCTGAGATGAAATTCAAAGAACTCACGTCAATCCTCTTCTAGTACTCACGAACTCCAGATTAATTTCACAAGTTGACTTCAATATGAGTTTAGGATCAATATTTATTCTAGTTATTACAATGTTAAGGAGGTCAATATGAAATGATGGAATAATATTTTTAAAAACTTTTGGAGTTAAGGGTAAGTTTGACAAATTGAGGGGTGTGAAGAGATAAAATTCTTTGATAATTATTTTAAATGGGTGGAAAATTTTTAAAAAGAGAAAATTGTAAAAGAGCTCTAAATATCTTGGACACGTGCTTGAAATTAGGAAATGTGTGAATGATAAAAGTGGTTTTTTTAAAAATAATTTTCCATATTTTTTTATTTTTAGTAATTTCTTTTCATATTTAGTCAAAATATTTAAATTTTTAGATGCACCTAAAATTTAAATATTTGTGATTTTTTTTTAAATCACTAAAGACAAAAAAAAAAGATAAAAAATAAAACCAGTATATTTTTAAATATTTAGTGAGAATTTTTTAGATTTTTTCATAAATATTTTTGTTGTTTGGTTTTGAATTTTTTTTCTAACAAATTAAAAATTAATTTAGTGATAAGATGAAAAAAAAAAGAAAAAGAAAGTCCAAATTGAATATTTGGTGATAGTTAAAGGGGGTAAAATGATATGAGGTGATAGTTCAAGGGGGTAAAATATAAATTATCCAATTGATGAAAGGGTATTTTAGTTATAAGGGTCTAAATTGCAAAAAAATTATTATATAACCGGGGTTAATTGTTATATTTTTTTAAAAAAATTTAAAAATTCCATGTATTTAATTTTTTTTTTAACTAATAGTGATTTCTTTTTTTCTTTTTTCTTTTTGAATTGATATGTTAACAAGACACAAATTGAAACTAATACAACATGATAATACAAAAGAATAGATAGGTTAGACTAGTGTTGAGGAGTGATTATTTGGTGATATTAGGCTTTGTTTGATTAATAGGATTAACAGTAAAAGAATTAATAATTTTATGAATTAGTGTAAAATTAGTTATTCAATTAAATTAGTGAGATAATCATTTATTATGCATTCATTTTGTTTTCTTCTTTCATACTTGAAATTATGATCCTAACCCCTCTCAATATTAAAAATTTGCTAATTCCGTCAAATTTAATGCCTGCTATACATGTAATTTGGTTAATAAAATGTGCAATTAAACATGAGATTGTAAATTCATGAATTAACAATTCCAATCCTATGTTATAATCCTATTAATCAAACATGCCCTTAGAGTATTGCTTCACAACATTTTATCGCTTGACACTTGTCAAATTATTTCTCACAAACACAAAAAAATGTTGAATCTCACTATTTTAACCAATGAATATCAAGTTAAAGCACTACACAACATTGTTTCAAGAGCAAAATACAATTTGTTAATGTTGAGATACTCTTACTTAAATTTAAAAGGTTTGGCTTCTCTAAAATTGTCATATCAACTTGACAGAGCGCAGTTCTCGTTTGGAAATATTTTATTTTAGTAATTTTTTGACTTTCTACAAAAAGATATATAGAAAAATAGAGAGAATGATGTGACAACTTATATTGACTTTTTGACTTTGTGGCTAAAATGTATAGTTGACAAACGAGATAGACTTGGTAGACTTATTTTAAAATCGATTCTAGTGATCTGAGCCATTCACATTTTTGGATTTGTTGAGAAAAATATTCATTCAAAAAATAAGATGATTAGACATCAGTAATTATATGTTTGAATCATATTTGTTTTAGAAATACAGACAATAAATATGATTTTAAGAATAATCATCCATTTTTATATCACAAATTTAATTAAAATATATAACTATTGATATTTGATTATTTTATTTTTTACATAAATATTATATTCAATAAATTTTAAAATATAAATAATTTAAATCATTAAAATGAAATATGTAACAATCTATCAACCTCTTAAATTTTCTCAATGTGATTAAGATGTGAACTGAGGAAACACCCTATCCCAAATTGAAAATGAGACGGCACAAAACAGCATACCCAATGATTGTGCCCCTGAAAACGATAGTTGGATAGCTGGAGGAACACCTATCCCATATGAGTTTGGATCCTATGTCGCCTTTTCCTGTGGCTATTCCTGCGATGCCTCAAAACGATGTCATTTTGAGGCAAAATTTCAAAAAAAAAACAAAAAACAAAAAACAAAATCAGAAATCAGAGAAGAGAAAGAGGGAAATAAGAAAGAAGCAGAGAGGAAGAGAGAGAGGAGAAGAAGAAAGAAGGCACCACTGCAGGCCTCCCTTCACCCACGGCGCAACCATCTCCCCGCCATCACTGACTACCAACAGAGTCCGAATCCTGTTCTTCTTCTTTCTCTTCCTCCTCATTTCTCTCACTAAAATTACCAACCCAGCAACCATCTCGATCTTTTCTCCTATTTTCTTTGACGCCGGTGTACCGGAGGGAGTTCATCAGCCATCCTCGTTGCCGTTCCCCTCCGGTCGTCCCTTGACGATCTTTGCTGGATCTAATGTTTGACTGTTTGTATTGATCTAATTTTTATTAATTTTGATTTATCATTTGGAATGTTCAAGTGTTATTCTGTATATATATATATATATATATATCTGTATATATATACATATATCTCAGATTTTTGGTGTTCAAGGTGTTTGAAGTGTTTGTATTGTTGTTCAAGTGTCGTAATTTGGTTATTGATGTTCAAGTGTTTGTATTGTTCTGGATGTTTAAAAGATTATTGGTGTTATGGGTGTTTGATGTGTTTGTATTATTGTTCAAGTGTTTGTATTGCTCTGGATCTTTTTCATTTTGAATTTGGAATCCCACAATTTCATTCATAGAGTTCTGCAAATATATATTTTTTTGGAACAGACAAAGTAGGTTTGCATGAAGTTGTTTTCAAGCCTTTGATCTATGGGGATGTGAATAAATTAGCTTCACAGATTCGAGCGGCTTGAAGAGGTGTTCTTCTTCTCCTCTCTCTTCCTATGTGCTCTCTTCCCCTCTTTCTCTTTTCCAATTTCTAATTCTGTGTTTTTTTTCTTTTTTCTTTTTTTTTTTTGAAATTTTGGGGCACCGCAGGAATGGCCGCAAGGAAAAGCGGAAGAGGATCCAGACTCATCCCAAATTGGATGCGTTGGTCAATGTTCTTGCTTCCCTTTCAAGTGAGTCATGTTTATCTTTCAAATTTTATTGGTTGAGAAATTAAAACTGTTCACATGTTATCATTTTTTTTTATTTTTTTTTTGTTAAATTACAAATACACTTCTTGAAATTTTCTTAAAATACGAATTATCCATTGTAGTTTAGAAAATCACAAATACCTTCCTGTCAGAATTTTTTATTTAACAAAATTAATTGAAAAAGTGAAATTTCTAACTGTTCACCTATACAATAATAAAATCATCTGAATTATTAATTAAAATAAAATTATAACATTATTAAAAACTGTTAATTAACTTGATAATTTATTAATAAAATAACCTATTTGTTATGAAATTAGAAACCTTAGGGGACATAATGTAATTTCTAAAACCACAAGGAATAATTTGTAATTTAAGTAAATCTCAGTGGGTGTGTTTGTAATTTACTCTTTTTTTTTTTTGAGTTTTAGTTAGGTTAATTATATTTTTAACTTTTATAATTTTATTAAAATTTTACTTTAATTTTTATTATTTAAAATTAAACAGTTCAATCTCTATATTTTAAAGAAAAAATAATAAATAAGTGAAAAGTTTAAAAATAAATGTCAGTGTCAAGGAAAACTTTATGAGTTTCACTTTTAATATACTAGCAAAGTTTTTCAATAATTTGTAAATATTTTCCCTACCTTTCACTTAAATGATATTTTTCCTATTTTAAATTTAGTTTTAATCATTCTTTTAATAATTTTGGAACCCTTGTCATTAAGATATATACGTTAATTAAAATTTAAACAAAATGATCGAATTGAAAGGGAGAAGAAGAATGTGTAACGCCCCGAAATAATTACCATAATCTATCCACAATATTAATAAACGACAATAACACTAACATAATTACCTTCCATTGAATCCAACGTGATTTACAAAAGAGAAACATATGCGGTATACATTCAATATGCCTAGACATGAATCTATAGCTTATGTTACAAATATAGGAAAAGAAAGGAAGTTAAACTGATAAAAAATGTCTTATAGGCTTACAACTTTCCAAGATAATTCTTGGTTACAATAAAAGTGGATTTTAGGTCTAATACATTTAAAGCCCTTTGCTATACAAAAATGAATACAACAAAACGAAGCTTTTCCTTCAAATCATCCCAAACTACTACCTTGGTGGAGGCATATCATCAGCATCTGAAATGTTTTTCCCATATAAGGTGAGCCTAAGCTTAGTAGAAATAATTTAACACAGTGTATGAATCTTAACAAAGCTATAGGGAAAATGCATATGCCATGTTCTTGCCAAAACATATTTATATCCCTTTTCAAAACTATGCAATGCCAAGTTAATATCTTGATTCACAATTCATTTCCATTTAAATAGAAAATAGGACAGTGATTCACACTTTGAGAATTTCAAAACAATATGACCTTTCTCGAAAATTTCATCCAGAGGAAGCCGTAAACTGAAACCCATGTAAATGTAGCCTATACAAGTACTACTATTGCCATTTCACGAAAATTTCGTCCACGGGATCGACACCCATGTATACGCGCGGTTTTCGAGACTTTCACCCAAGACACTCAGGCCAACTTAGTTCAATGACACAATTCATGTTTTTCGAATTCACTTTTTTTCTCAAAACGATAACATTTTCAATGTATAAGTGTGAAGTAAGGTTCAATGCAAATGAATGAGAAAATAGTTTCAATTTTTCCTAGTTCACATGCAAATTCTACAACAATCATAGCTATCCTCTATCGATAGCCCAAAACATATATTTCTGAACAGATAGTTTATATTCCATAAAGGTAAACTTTCCAAATCTCAAGAGGTGAGTGATAATACATATCCATCCTCATCAATACTAATCCAATTTCATTGTTCCAACATCAATTTCATATATTTATACAAAATAAATGTTTGAGACATTTAGGGAAAAATTCTTACTTGTTTCAAAATCAAACCCGAGTATTCAAAATCAACTATTTCCACCAAACTCCTCATTATTTTCAACATCAAAACCATTCCCAAGAGACTATTCAAAAAAAACCCCTGTTTTGATTTTTCTATTCAAAACCCTAGACTTGTTCCAAACCTTCCAAATCCGTACTATAGTTTAAAAACAACAAATAACTAAGTTAAAACTCATAAAAAGTGTGAAAAGTATCCCTACCTTAAGCTATAGTGCGAGTGAGAGAGTGAGAGAAACCCAAAGGCGTCAAAAACCAACTTTGCTCCGGTTAGAACAAAGCCCTCGCCAAGCTCTATCTTTTTAACAAAGACACACAAGTGAAAAGATCGACGGATCTAAGTGTATTTGAAAGAAATATGTGAGTTTTAGAGAGAGTGAGAGAAAATAGGGTTTGGAAATGTTTAGAGAGAGAGTGATATGAAAAGGTGGTTTTTACGGACTGATAGACACACAGTTGCTCGAGCACAAGAAGTGACGTTCAAGCGTAGAATACACACTTCCAGTAGTTTTGCAGACAGAAGACCATCGCTCGAGCATAAGAATGGCCGCTCGAGTGCACGACTGCTCAAGTGTAAGAAACACCGCTCGAGCGTAGAATACACTCTTTTAGCAGTTTTGCAGGCCTGCAAAACTATTGAGAGTTCACAAATCTCGCTTGAGCGCAAGAAGTGATGCTCGAGCGGAGGAGTAAAATTTTGACCAACAAAAATTTGAAAACTAAGCTACCAACTTGTTCCAAACGCAACCGATACAACCTAATAGCCAAACTCAAGGAAAAAAAAGGAATAAGACAAGAACAACAATACAAAATCATGAAACCCAAGTCCAGAATATCAAATGGGTCGGGTCTAAAACCAGAATCGTTATAGAATGGGAGGAGGAGGAAGAAAAAGAAAGGGAAGAGAGTTGGCCAAAGATGGCACCGACAATGAGGGTAATGGCAGTGAACTTCTTTTGCAGCCCCCCTCTCTCTCTTTCTCTCTCTTATTGGATTTACTGAACTGAAACAAAGAACTTTTTTTAGTTCACCAAAATGATGTTGTCTTGGTGAAGGGTAATCTCAGCCCTTCATTTTAAAACTGGGACACGCGATGCTTTCCTAGGATCACTCTAAAGGATCACTTTACAGGATTAATCTAGAGGATCTAAACTTGTTTATTTTCCCTCTATTATGAGGATTGCATGTAGTTGTTGAGCTTGGGCTTAATAGGTTTCACATTATGGGATAATTATCGATTAGTCCCATTAAATATATTTGAATATCATTTAGTTCTATTAACTTTTTGAAGACATTAGTAGGTCTTACATTATCTATCTTGCCTCATCTATCTTGCCTCATTAAATTATTACTTTTCAAGTTTTTTTTTATCTTCTTTCTCTCTCTCTCTCTCTCCCCTCTACTATTTCTCTTTATCTCTCCCTTTACTATTTTTCCAAAAGTTTCACATCACCACTGTCTATTGTCGTCGTCACCGTCCACCTGCCACTACCATTGTCACCATTGCTGTCTATCCACCACTACCATTGTCATTGTTGTTGTTGTCGTCATCATCGACCACCACCACTACAGTCATTATTTAAATGTTGCCACTGTTTTATCTTTACTATCGCCGATCTATACACCATATCACCACTGTAGTCAATTTACATAACCACCATATTATCACCACCTCCTAGGGATAGACAAATGTTAGGTTGGGCTGGTGTAGCCCGACTTTTTGTGCTCCTATTGGAAGACAAATAGCTCTACAGTTCGGACATCACTTGTAGATTTCACAAGTGCAATGTGAAATAATGAAAACACAAAAAGAGTTCAAATCCGGCAATTCTTTTTGAAAAATCAATGTTTGAATCAAATTCCAAAAATGGACTGTTTTGCCAGATTACAGAGTCGCCACCTAAATATTTTTGAGAAACTTAGAAAACCCGAGACTTGTGCCAAAGGCCATTAGTCTGTCATCACCAAAGTGTCTCGGCTCAAAAACTTAAATACGAGAGAGGAAGGTCATGAATTGAACATCCCACTCGCCCGATCAAAGATCGACCTCTACTAATCATGATGTGTTTCTTATTTACATTATATGCTCTTGTTCTGATTTATTAGCTATTTTAATATGTGATGTGCACATAAGGTACAGACTAGTTTGCAAGAATTGGAACACTTGATCTCATGCTTTGTTTCAAAATTGTTATGTTAATTTGCCACTTGAAAAAGTGGGCCCAAAAAAATGGACATTTAATCAAACTATCCCAGTTCAAGCAACTAGCTTTCATCCACACGCATTCAAAAATTATATCATTTAAGCAATTAGCCTCATGGTATTCATGCTTTAGATATTGCAACATAAACATCCGATGCAAGATGCAATGCTAAGACATAAAAGTTTACCTAGTACTCCAAGCCAAAACAAGGGAAAGAATTAGAAAACATGCATGTTCCTAACTTATGCAATTTGACTATTGCAGCGCACACATTATGCATTTTTTATATGCCCGGCTATGAGCATGGCATCTGATTGTCTTCAAGACATGTGAGAGAGCACGTATTCAAGTAATGAGTTTGACAATTTGACATTGGGTTAGTATGATGAGCCGAACCTTGGATGCATGCAAGACAATGGATGCAAATCATAAGAATGCTAATGAAACATGATGCCCTATACTAACCATTGTAAGCGAGTAAGTAGAAGGGAGAAATACGTGGGGTTAGAAGACATACAACTTATTACAACATTGCCCCCATACAAGAGGGTGTGAATCAAAGTTCAAAATTCTGAATTTAACTAATTATTACAAAATCGAATGAATAAATAAGCGAGGCTAATTAACTAGCTAACTATGCTATTACAACAAGGATAACCAAGATAAATAAACTCGTTATTTAAACTAATTAACTACAACAATTACAAAGGGATAATAGTAATAATTACAACATTAATAATTAATGAGACTAATTACAACAAACAATATTAAATTAAATTAATTACGATGATCATAATGTAAATGAGGATGTACAAGAATTGCATGCATACACACGCACAATGTTTAAGAACAGCTCTGTCTGCCCCAGGCTTGCTTTATTTTACCTCAACCACTGCTCTCTGTTTTTTGCAAAAATACACTGCTGACCAAACATTAAGGACCAGCCGGCCTTCAATGAAGGCCGGCCAGGCCTAGAGAAGGCCGGCCGTGCCTCAATTTTGTACAAAACTCTGTTTTGTGTTCTGAAGTGAAAACAGTGCAGACAGAGTTATTCAAGCTCTGTTTGTCCCTTTCTTACTTCTCTGTCATGGAAAAGTCTCGAGAGAATGTTAGAATTGTTTCTAAAGCCATCAATGAGCAAATTGATTGCTTGATGATTTCAGATACAATTTCAGACAAAAATCAATGAATGCAATGAATATGACCACTCTTCCCCATTTACCATGGAATTAACTCAAAAAGGGAAATAGAGACACTTCAAGAATCATCAAAACGCCATGAATTAGTGTATGACCACTCTTGACTCGATAAACTTGGCATAACGCCCAGCCAAACCTAAGTAAGATGACTCATTTTCTTTATGCCTGTTGATTGCTTTTAAACCAATTCTCTTAGTCATTTCCATTCTTTAGTTCATTTGTCTGAAGTGATGATTAAGTCCTCCAAAAGGAGAGAAGCATCAAAAGGGAAGTAATTCTCAACATGAAAGAGGGATCACGCAATTGACAATGAATCTTTGTAGAGATTAAGCCATTAAGCGTGAATCTCTAGTTCATGTGTTGAATAACTATCAACCGATTGAAACAACTCTCAAATGAAAGAAAGGAGTGGCAAGTTGATTCTTAAAATAAGGTCATTCATTGGAAAGTTAGACAAAGAAAAGCTAAGAACAACATAATACAAGCTATGTACAAAGACCAATGCTACAACGAAGGAACTAATCAAAGCTTGAATCAACTAAATAGATTAGAACAGCCCTAAAACATCCTTTAATAAGCCAAAAACAGTGGTTGAAAATGTAAGAAAAGAGCTCAAAAGCTAAACAAAAAGGGTAAAGATAATAAAGCTATGTAAGCAAAAACAAAGAATGGGTGGCCAACCCCTCCAATTTTAAGACTTCAAACCATGTTTTTTGGCCTTAATTCAACTTTGAAAATTAATTCAAAAATCAAAGAAAAAGAGTGTAAAGGAACCAAGGGTTGAGCTATAAAAATAGGTGCAAGTAAGGGTGTTAACCTTACCACCTTAGGTAGCTTATCCAAACCCAAGTTCCAACACTTAAAATGGATGCAAAACAGCCCAAGAATACAAGAAATAGGTAGAAATGAAGTAAGCAAAAGCAAGAACAAAAGTTACAAGCTTATACCTCTCAAAATGGAGTAAGCTTTGGTTGATGATCAAACTCACTGTTGACACACTCTCAAGTTTAAATTATGCTTCTCAAGGGTCAACCAAGGCTCTAAGATGATGAGTCAAGGTTGTGTATGGTGTATATAGATGATACAAGGATGGTAGGTTAACTTAAAGATAGCTTGCAATGGAAGAAAGAGGAAGAAGGAGCTCTCTCTATGTGTATAGGCTTTCTCTCAATTGTTCAACCCCAAAAACAGAGGTATATGGTCGTATTTATAGAATTTGAGCACAAAAGGTGATAAATATCTTCAAAAATGGATAGTTGGCGGCCTCCCTCCCAGAACAGTGTTTCTCACTACTAAAGCCCGACCGGCCCTCAATAGCCACGGTTGGCCCTCAATAAGGCACGACCGGGGCCTCAATGAATTCCCTTGCTTTTCTATTTCAGCCTCAACACAGGGTGGCACAAGGTGTAAAAAGGGATTTCTTGGGTATGATCAATGGGAATATGGAAGGTTTGGGGTTGTTTCGAAGCTTGAACAATACTCCTTCGTTAAGACCTCGAACCATACATAATACCACTTTCATCATCGAGTGTTTCAAGTAAAGCGCTCGAGCCTTGCGGGTGGTCAAAAATGGGGTGTCTACAACTGACACTACATATAAGGAATTTTGTGTTTGTCCAATCCCGGCTCAGCTCGGCTCAGCTCTAACATCGAACCTCTATATCTGCCCAACCCCGGTCCAAAAAATAATTATAAATCCCAAGCCACTCATCAGGTTATATGTTAAATTTTTTTTAAAACATTTTACAATTAAATTCAATCACATATTATATTTCTTAAATAAATATATTGACATCATTATAAATTGAAAGATTTTGTGTATAAATTGAATAATTTCTTAAATAAATTTAATCACACATTACTACAAACGTGAGTTTCAATAAAATTAATAAAAATAAAGTCTAAATCCAAGCAAAAAATTATATATTTTAATGCATTATAAATAAATATAAATAATTAATTTAAGAGCGGGTCGGGGCTAGGTTGAAAGTATAAATCACAAACGTAGCCCATTAATATTTTAGGCTGAAAATGTTGGCCCAGCCCAATCCTATGGGCTAAAACAACCTTCCCAAGTCGTAGAAAAAAAAGGTTGGGCCTGGTGGGCCAACCGGCTGATTTCTATCCATGTTGCCTCCTTAGATTCAAATGGTGAAATCAACACTAAATGACTCTAAACAATGGTGATTCTCCAGATCTCTCTCTCTTTCTCTTAAACCAGATCTATTGCAAACTAGATTCAGATTCTTTTTTTTTTCAGTGATAAATTTATCAATTTCTTTTGTTCTTTGTGTATGTGGAAGAAGATAATTTTTGTAAATGAGTGAGTGAATACGAGTAATGATAGTGGATATCAATGAATAAATTTACAGTGATAAATTTATTAGTCTGGTTAATAAATTTATAATGATAAATTTATCAATCATGACTTGTAGATAAATAAGTCTGGTCAATAGAACTGGCTCGTAAATGCTCCTTTGATTACTGGTTGTTACTGGTCGTTAGATTTTTGTTGAGTTTCTAGTGATTTCTTTAATTATGTAAATATTTTTTATGATTATAATTATATTCATATCAATTGAATAAATAAATAAATAGATAAAGGGGAAATGCAGCAAATAAAATATAAAACTATGAAAAAGTATAATATTTTAATTATTAAAATGTATAAATTTTTTTATTAATTTAATTTTTTTACTGCAACACTGTGCAGTTATTTTGCCAGAAATAAAGTATAATGTAAAAGAGAGATTAATATGGAAAATAAATGAAGAAAGAGAGTGTGTAGTATATCTGTAATAGAGGGATTAATATGAAAAATAAATGAAGAAAAAGAGTGAAGTCGGTAGTCTTCTCTTTTAAGGGAAACCGTATGGTCACGCACCCCCACCATAAATTAGTATAATTTTATCATAAAATTTTATAATATTAATTATAAAATATGTAATTTTATTATAAATTAGTGTAATAAAATATTTAAAATTTTATGAATTATGTAGAAAAATTTGTAACTTGGTTATGACATTTTTTGTTACGCTAATTTGTGGTAAAGTTATGCATTTTGTGTTTCATGTTATAAAATTTTGTGATAAAATTAAGTCAATTTGTAATAGGGTGTGTACCATAGAATTTCCCCAGTCGAGGGTTCCTCCAGGGCAAAATTACAAATTAATGTAAGTTTTTAAAATAATTTTAAATTAATAGTAAACTTTATCAACTTTAATAATTAAAGTTATAAATATTTTTTCATTAATATACAAATATTTTGTGAAGTTTTAACTGATTTGCAATTTTTCGTTCCTCTAAAAGCATTATTAGAACTGTCGTTTTGATGTTTTGATGTGATACAAAGAGCGTATGTGTAAGGAAAATCAATAGAATTGAATTAAGTATTCAAACTAGCTGAAATTTTTTAGTCTTTGGTTTGTTTTTTACAACAGTGATACTAAAAATGCAGATTTAATTATTCAAAAATTATTTAAAATAGAATCTAAATTTAATTATTTAGAAATTATTTAAAATTATCATCTTGTAGTTCAGTTTATTTTACATATAAATCCTACAATACACAAATTTAATCTTCAACTGACAACCATCCACTCAGAAAAACCTAAGTGGGCAAGTCTAGATTTCTACCCTTATCATTTCCACACTTAATTATTTAAAATTATCATCTTGTAGCTTAGTTTATTTTACATATAAATCTTACACTACACAAATTTAATTTTCAACTCACAACCATCCACTCAGAAAAATCTAAATGGACAAGTCTAGATTTCCACACTTACTGTTTTTATAATATATAATCTATTTTGATTTTGATAAATTTTATATTGATGCATATTTAACCGATAGAAATATTATATTCAAATATTTTGTATTTGATTTTCTAAGTATTAAAAGATAAGTGGCCAATTATTTCAATGCATTCCCACCATTTCACTGGTGAGCTAGAAAAACCCTACAATATTATAAACTAGAAAAATTTATGGGGAAAAACATTAAAAAAACACTATGATTGATTATTGTTTCAAGTATGAATCTTATTGTATAATAATTGAATCTAAAACACACAATGCTTGGAATAAACTTTTTGACGAATTTGATATTTGTTTCAACTATGAATCTTATTATATAGTAATTGAATCTAAAACATACAATACTTTTGGGGTGTGTTTGATTGGACGGACTGGAAAAGGGGGGATTAGAATCCATCGGACTTGAATCCTGGGACTGTGAATCCCCTGGACTATTTGGTCGGATTGGATATGTATGTGTTTGTTTTTCATGGGATTAGATGTCTGGATAGGACTATTTTCAGTGAATCCAACGTTTGGTTGGACGGACTGGATAGGATAAATGAACAAAAGATTATTTTACCCTTTTTCAATTGTTTACTATGTAATAGCAATATTAAACATATCTTTAATATTTTAATTATTTTTAGTAAACATTAAACATACTAATGGTTAAATTTTGTTTAAAGATATTTAAACATACTAATATTGATAAAAAAAATTTGACTGGTATAGATTATTTTTATTTAAACAAATAAAAATCTATTGTTGAAATTAAACATACTAATGGTTAAATGTTTAAATTTTTATTTAAACAATTAACATTGAAATTATTTTGATGTACAGATTATGTTTAAAAAATTAACAATTAACAATTAATAAATGTTAATGTATAGATTATGTTTAAACAATTAACAAATGTTTTTGGCTTTTCTAGCCTTCTGATCATTCTCAATTCTTTCATGCTCGAATCGCTTCAGCGCAGCCTCCTGTTTTGTATCGGCTGTACTAACGCTACTCAATTCCTGAGCAAAATTCTTAGTACCGGTGCTTTCTGACAAATTTCCCTTGTCGTCGACCATTCTGGCCGTTGCAGCAATCCCTATTTCCAGCTGTTTCTGTTTTGGTTAAAACCCCTCATCAACATCCGGTTCATCACTGAGCCATCCCGTATTATCCGTTGATCCATTTATATCAAACCAGCCAATCTGTACACTCCCTAGATCTTGTTCATCGAAGAACTGCAGATTGCTGATGTCCTCCTCGAGCTCGGCTAAGTCATCCAGTCCCTGGCTTGGTCCGTCCTCCCGGGCTACATTAACCTCAATTCCCATCAGCAATTCCACCCCTGGTTTGGCCTGACTGGTTGGCAAAATGTAGCGACATGGGTTGTATTCCTCTTCAGTTAAGCTCACGGAGCCCTCAAGCATGCCTTCTGCAACCACAGCTACCACCACAGGTTCGAGTTAGGATATGGACGCGATCATCATGCACAAGTATGTGCTTTCTGGGATGAACAACGCCGACTTAAGTAGGTGGAAAGGGGTGATGTATGTACTGGGGTCGTACGGGACAGCCAGTGTTTGGATAAGGTTTATTTGCCTGGGTAAGGGGGGTTGGTTATGTGGTGGGAGAGGATTTATAGTGACGTTAGGCTTTTGATGAGGCGCTATCACTTTGTTGTCAATGAGATCCTGAATTTCATGACGTAATCTAAAGCATAGGTCGTTGTCGTGACCATGCTATTGGTGGAAAGCGTAGTACTTGGCCGGGTTGCGTGTAGGAGGGAGGGGATTAGGCAATGGGCACGGCTCTAGGGGCTTCAGATGCCTTTTTTTTATTAGGACCTTCAAGGCCGAAGATAGAGACATGTAGAGTGGGGTGAAAACCCTCTGGCCTCGGGGTTGGTGCTTTGCAGGTTGTGAGGTGGTTTCGGATGTACCAGAAAAGGGGGTAGCTGTTTTCGGTGTGGTGGTGACCATACCAACATCAGAGGTTCTTGCAGCTGCATTACTACTCGTAGCTGCATTGGAACTGCGTATAAAAGCCCTCTTGGGCTGCTCATTCTCATGGTCTATCAGACCCTGCTTCATTGCATCCTTTATCTGCATCCCTATTTCATGGAGGTCAGCAAATGTAGGTAGAGGTAAGACTATCATCTTCTGTAGCAACCTTGGTCGTAGATTATAGACGACCATTCTGATCTGGTCCTTTTCGGCTGGTCGGGTGGTCATCATGGAGGCCTTGGCCCTCTACCGAGTGACGAAATCGAAGAAGCCCTCCTTCAGCTCTTGGCGAGTTACTTCGAGATCACGAGTTGTGACCTCGATTTGAGTGTTATAGGAGTATTGAGCAATAAAGGCCTCAGCCTTTTCTTCCCAGTTCCTCTTTACAGAATCCTCAAGTTTAACATACCAAATGGCTGCGATACCCGACAAGGTTCGACCAAAGAGGGATAACTTCTACAGTCTAGTTAGGCCCATTGGCTGCAAACTGTCTGAAAATAGCCGCAAGTGGATCATGGGATCACCCGAGCCATCAAAGCGATCTATATGCGGCATTTTAAACATGTCTAGCAATGTCACCGCCGCATCAGTATAGCCATCCTCTATATCTGGGATCGAATTGACACCCTGAGCTCATTTGAAAAGCTTCTCAAGCTTGCTCACTTTCAGTGCGGTAGGATCAACCTCAAGCTCAAACGGTGCCTCCGTTGGGTAAACCGGTGCTTTGGAAGTCTGGAGCGGAATCGGATCCCCTGGGATGTTTGCATTTTCCTGGACATTGGCTGTGGGAGCAGGAGCTCTGGGTACTGGAATGTTTGCAGGAGGTGGATGAGATGCAGAAGCTATTCCCTATTGCGACTGTTGTTGCTATATAGCCTAGCAATCAACTCAGCTTGCTGGGCTGCAATTTCCACTTGGCGGGCAGCATCCAACTGCATATTCTTGATAATCTGTTAAAGTTGGCGCATTATATCCTCCATGTTGATTGAGGGGTGCTAATCTATCAAAATTGGTGTGTTCTCCCTTTCTGAAGTTGAAACAGATGACTGGGTTTGGCTGAGCACAGGTGAAGTAGTCAGTAACTGTTGAATTGGCGACTGTTGAACCGGTGAGCTATGCCTAACTCTCCTCCGTTTGGTAACCGGAGGTAGCGAAGCAAACACTAGTTGTCCTCCAATAAGATCCTCAAATCGGTAAATCCGCCTTACTCGAGTCCAGAGTGCTCGGGGGGTAACTGCCTCGTCTGAAGCAATTGTGAAACACTACCTTGCAAAAAGAAAAATAAAGCAAAAGAAACAAAAATCAGAAAACACACTGCACCTTGGCTTAGACAAAGACAACACACAGTTGAAATCTTTAAGCTGGACGACTGTACTCAAACACTGATACCCTCAAATTGATACCCGAACTTGCAACTGATACATACATTCCTGCAGAGTTTCACTCTAAAAGTACATACCAAACAAGTGAGAGCCAAAACACTCCTATGATGGGCTAGGGTTACCCTGTCCTAATTTCGTCAGGAGCTAAGGATTCACTACGCAAATAAGCGGTTTCATATAATCCTGTATTGAGCAACCTATCCTAATTTGGAACAGTCTCTATGGCTTTCAATATGCAACTAGGCTGATTGGTTAAAAAGGGTACCTCAGCAAGACTACCTAATATACCTCTCACACCTAACACCGAGAAGTGAAAGGAGGATCAAACGGTGCAACGGTAGTCCAGATCCAAGGCTTGTGTTCCCATCGTGGCAGAGCCCGCAACCGGTCAGCCTTTCGGCAAGCTTTTCCAAGCAAGCCTCTAGCAAACTGCTCATGAATAGCAGATGGCAAACACTGTGACTTAGGCGCACCAATGCAAATGCAATGCAAAGAAACACATAAATGTAGATAAAATAACATATCATGAGTTTGAGTAAAGTTCTCTAAATCCCCAGCAAAGTTGCCAGAAACTGTTGGCTCGCCTTTTTCCGGGCCCCCAGCCTTTTAGAAAGGGTTTGAAAAGAAAGGCCTCACAGTTCGGACTCTACCTGTGGTTCTGATTCTAATCTCACAAGTGCAGTGTGAAATTGATAAATATCGAAGAGTCCAATCTGGCAAATCATTTTGAAAAATCAATTTTAAATCAAATAATGCCAAAATTAGACTATTTTGCCAAATTACAGAGTCGCCACCTAAATATTTTATTTTTGAAAAATTTAGGAAACCTTGACTCGTGCCAAAGGCCACATGTCCATCATCACCAAAGTTGCATCGACTCGGGAACTTAGGTACGAAAGGAGAAGGTCATGAAATGAGCACCCCCGCTTGCTTGATCAAAGATCTGCCTCTACTAATCACTATATGTTTTATAAACCTTATGTGTTCTTGTTCCAGTTATTAGCTAACTTTACTATGTGACGCACACAAGCAAGTATAGACTAAATAATAAGAACTGAAACATTTCAAGTCATGTTTGTTTTGTGAAAATAGTTTGAATTTGCCACCCTCAAGTGGGCTTGGAAATGCGGATTTGCCACCTCAAGTGGACTTAAAACATGATTTGTCATTTCTCAAAGTAGACTTAAAACACACATTTGTTGAATCGTTCCAATTCAAACAATCAAGCCTTCATCCACAAGCATTCATGCAGTTTAGCAAGTAAGCACATAGCCACATGGCAAGCATGCGAAAACATGGCAATATGGCAATCATACTCATGCAAGTATGCTAAAGCATAAAATTTACCGAGTACTCCAAGCCAAAACAAAAATTACTTAGAAAAATGTATGATCCTAACTATGCAAGATGCCTAATGCAACACATGCAATATAAAATTAATAGGTTCGGTTACTAATATGACATTTGCAACACTTTGATAGAATGCTTTGAAACACGTATTCAAAGAAGTATCGAAATTACGATGCAGTTTGAATGATGCGTCGAGCCTCGGTGCATGCAAGACAAATGAATGAATGCAAACATGTAAGCATAAGGTATGCTAATCGAAAATGATCCCTAATCTAACCATCAAAAGAGTTTAAATAAAAGGGAAAAAGACGCGGGGTTGGAAGACATGCACACACACGCACACTTATTACAACGATGCGCCCTCACAAAAGATGGTCCGAATGAATAGGCTAAGCTAACTAGCTACGCTAATTAAGCTAAGCTATTACAACACAATTAATTAACTATTCTAGCTAATCATATATTACAAACCGAATTAAGCTAATTAATTACAACACTTGTATGAATGAATTAGCTAACTTATTCTAAGCTAACAAAAGCAACTAAATGGCCTCGAGGGCGAGGGACGCATGCATGCTCGGTTGCTCCGCCCGAAAATGCCCTTGCCTTGCCATCAGATTCCTCTGTTTGCATTCATTTGATCTCTGAAAACTATACCAACTTCCAGATTGCCTTTGCTCCAACACATGAACACACTTGCACAAAAATTGACTGGTGGCCGGTTGGCCACAAAAAGTGGCTGTCGGCCACCTCAACTAGCCAGTCGGCTAGTTTAAGTGGTTGTCGGCCACCTCAACCAGCCGTTCAGCTACTTCAAGTGGTCGGTCGACCTTCCCCTTTTCTGGACTTCTGCTTTTGATGCAACAAAGGGCAAACAGAGGCAAAGCAATGCATTTTCAAAAAATGTGTGTACTGCTACCCTCCTTATCATTTCTCAAGCTCAAAGGAGTGTAGTTCTTGGCTCTCAAGCCACCAATCAAGCATTTTCAATGCATGATGGCCAAAGAGCCAATTTTGTACAAGGTCAATGAATGCACAAACAAGACCAAAACAACCACCACCCTATCATGCATGATCAAGGGTGGCGGTGACCAAGAAAAATGACACGTTTCATCACTTTGAGTATGAAACGTCCCATTTTCCTTATGTTTGGATTAACGTCCAATCCAAACACATGCAATGCAACACAACATGCTTATCTTGTTTATGTTTTACTTGTCAAATTTTGTTTGCACATTTTATATTACCAAATCATTCTTTAACCGGTTAAGTCCAAGGTGAGTGTCCTCTAATGAGAGAGGGGTCACCAAAGGATGACTTAAGACATGAGAGAGATCATGCCGTTGGTTAGTAGAAACCCTCAAAAGAGGATTAAAACCATTAAGCACAAGTCTTAATCTCAAGCTTAAACACGACCTCAAGGCTAACCAACCTCAAACAAAATGGAAAAGTGAAGAAATGAGGGAGGTGGCAGTTATTTCAGTACTGAAATGACATGCAAAATGACACTAAATCATGCAAGCAACACATGCAATACATGCTAAAAAGCCAAAAGCACCAAACTAGTGGAGATCACAGCACTATAGGCATGCAATACAAAGCTCAACTGACCAAACCAGCTCTGGACAGAGTTAAAATATGCCAAAATAGTGGCTAAAACATGCTGAGATTGAGGTACAAAGGGCTAGAAAAACATGCTCACATGTTAGCTTGCAAACAAAACTCAAAACACAACTCTCAAAAGCAATGAAAGAGTGAAATAAATGAGCATATGACAAAGCTATATACACTGAAATTACATGTTAAAAGACACTACAACATGCAATTATTCCAAGCAAAACATGTTTAGAGGCCTAAAATGCTAAGCTAGTGAAGCCATTTGCATTACAACTATACAAAACAAATCCCACATGACCAAAGCAGCCCAAAACAGAGCTAAATCATGCCAAAACAGAGGCAAACACATGTTGGAAATAAGCTAAGTTAAGCTACAAAAACATGCTACCATGTGATGCTAACTAGGCATGGAAGTGAGACACAAGGAGGTGAGGCTAACCCCTCCATTTTTGGACTTCAAAACATGCTTTTTATCATTGAAATAACTCTAAATTTTAGTCGTTTAAAGGCCTAAAAGGTTTGATTTTAACATGCTAAAAGATGGTGCAAAGGCTCACACAAATAAGCAATAAGAAAGGTAGACAACCCCTTTGCACAAAATGACTTCAAACCAACATGTTAAGGCCCAAAAATCAAAACTTTTTGTAGTTAAAAACTAGGCCCAAAATAGTATAAAGAGATAGCAAAGCAAGTATGTACAAAGAGCTTAAATGAGATAAGCCTTATACCTTTGAAGTACAGCACAAAATAGCCACTCTCATAGGCTCAAACATCCTTCCAACAACCCAAAATAGGTTCCAAGAGGCCTCAGCTCCAAGGTGGTCCAATTTGATTAAGGGCTAGTGTGCAAATGTGTAGAGAATTCTAACTATCAAGCATAAAACAAGAGGATAGAGAGAGAATTCTAGAGAGAGAAAAAGAAATTTGCTCAAAATATCCAACCTCTCAAAATGGGGGAGAGACCCCCTATATATAGAAAATCAAGCTAAAGGCTTGTATTCATCCCTCCATACACGTGTATGAAGATGGCCTTCAGTGAACAACAACTGGCACAGCTGGCAAAGAAATATCTAAAAAAGGAGAAAAATGGCCGTCAGCCACTTTAAGTGGCCAATCGGCCACCTCAACTAGCCGATCGACCACTTCAAGTGGTTGACAAGAGGGAAAACTGGCCGACAAGGCCCCTCTCCCTTCCAGGCAAGAGGCACAAAGGTTTAGCCCAAAAACAAGCACAAAACAAAAGGGGTTCAAAGGCTCAAAGACAAGGCGTTCCGCCGAGAACTTTGGGTGCTCAAAACAAGCACAAATAAGCACAATCATCGAGTGCACAAACGATGACGTCTAAGTCTTGAGGTCGGTCAAAAATGGGGTGTCTACAGTTGCCCCTCTTTGACAGAACTCAGAAGTCAAGAAATGACGGGAATGAATGTCTAAGCCCAAAGACGACCCATTTTTGACAAGGCCTAGGACTTAGACAAACAAGTAAACAAAACAAAGAACGGTTGCGCCCGTAGGCTACCCACATATCCTTTTCAAGGAATCAAACCAACGTAATTCTGGGGCAAAATGCAAATGATATGCACGATGCAGAACATAACTTATGATTATGTAATGAGGGCTGTAATGAAACATCTAGATGCAAATGTTATGTAAAGAAACGCTACAGCAAACTCGTACATAAGCAAGTAAACACGAACCAAACCAAATTTCATGCAGAAAGGATGTAAGAAAATTATGCAATCTTAATTGCGCCTCACGCAGGAAAGATAAAGAACAACACAACCCTCGGGCGCACCTAAGGCGTGAAACAAGATCCTAACGCGTGGCACACGCGAGGAGAGAAATGGTGTGAACCGAGGGACATACCCTAAGGCTCTGAACCACAGAGAACAATGATAACAAGTGAAACACATCCAACTATTATGCAACCAAAACAAAGAGCGGTATAAGCATTGGAATCCGCCTAGATGCCTTTAACCAAAGCGTTTTAACGCGTCGCGCGTGAGAGGGAAAAGAGAGCGGTGCAAACACCGGAGGGTGGTATAAACATCGGAGCACGACCCAATGTTTCTAACCAAAAATAGAGTGGTATAAGCGTCGAAACATGTTCCAAACGCTTCTAACCGGAAGGAGAGTATAAACATCGGGTACATGTCCTAATGTTTCTAAACAAAGTAAGGTATAAGCATCAAAACACGTTCCAAACATTTCTAACCTGGAAGGTGGGTATAAACATCAGGTACACATCCCAATGTTTCTAAATAAAGCAAGGTATAAGCATCGGAACACGTTCTAAAAGCTTCTAACCGGAAAAGTGGTATAAACATCGGGCACACGACCCAATATTTCTAACCAAAACAAAGAGGTATAAGCGTCAGAACACTTTTCAATTGCTTCTAACCAGGAGGGTGGTATAAACATCGGGCACATGTCCCAATGTTTCTAACCAAAATAGAGTGGTATAAGCGTCAGAACACTTTCCAAATGCTTCTAACTAGGAGGGTGGTATAAACATTGGGCACACATCCCAAACACTTTCCAAGCCCGGATCTAAGAGGCAAAAGGGTCTAGGAAGGAAGAGGAGTGAATTTCGGCCTTGTGGGTGTGAGCAAATGTGTTTTGGAGTTATGGTTTTATAGAACCAAGCAATAAAAGACTAAACTGCCCTGGAATTGGTGAACTGGCCGATTGGCCAGGTTTTGTGGCCAACCGGCCACTTAACTGGCCTACAACCTGGAAAAGTGGACGACAGGTCTTGGGAGTGGCCTTCAGGTGTTCATGGTTGTCCCTGTGTGGTTCTATGCTGTTTGGAGTCCTTAGCTCTCAAGAAAGTGCAAGAAAAGTACACTTTTTGGCTCAAAATGTCCCCGCGGGAGCTTCAGTTCACGTCTTTGATGCACAACTCATTGTCAATCTTCAGGAGCAAGGTGTATCCTTTTTAAGTACGTTGTGATCCTTTCGAGAGGTAAATCGGAGGTTGCGTTTGAATTGGTCTCGTTAAGGCGTGTATTTCCTTATCCGGCATTTTACTTCAAACATGCTATTGACGTTACATCGGAAGTGCATTGTTGGTGTGCACGGAATGTGTATGCACTTTTCACTTGCATTGCTATGCATGTTTCCCTCGCATTGCTATGCATGTTTCACTCGCATTGTTATGCACTTTTCACTTGCATTGCTATGCACTTTTCACTTGCATTGCTATGCACCATTTCACTTACATTGCTATGCATCGCTTCACTTACATTGCTATGCACCGCTTCACTTGCATTGTTATGCGCATTCCACTCGCATAGTTATGGACCGTTTTATTTGTATTGCTACACACATTTCGCTTGCATAATATATGCACCTCTCACCCTTGCATAGAATATGCGCTTCTTATATTCGCATTGAGTATGCCTTAACATCGTTGCACTCTTGCATAGAGCATGCATTTTGGTACCTGTCAAGTTTCTGTCTTGTACATGCACGATATTGTATGTACGTGTAGACACCCCATTTTTGACCGTCCTCAAGACTTGGACGTCATCGTTTGAACACTCGATGATCATCTCTGTTCGTGTTCGTCTTGAGTTCTCGGAGGTTTCGGCTACGCGCCTTGCCTCAAGACCTCTTGACTTGTTTGTTTTGTGTTTGGTTTTGCATCAAACAC
The DNA here is from genome assembly GCF_004153795.1 of Camellia sinensis. Lineage (NCBI taxonomy): Eukaryota > Viridiplantae > Streptophyta > Magnoliopsida > Ericales > Theaceae > Camellia > Camellia sinensis. Next base: position 514,911 of record NW_021028838.1, on the reverse strand, counting down.
TTGTTGTTTTGCTTCTGAGGGTGGGAAATAGCTTGTAGGCCATCCCCACACCTCACCGGCCATGGCTTGAGGCCACTGGCCTTGTTTCCTTGCCACTGGCCACTGGTGATGGCCGGTTGGCACTATTGATGGTCGGTCGGCACATTTTGTGGTCGGTCGACCAACTTTGTTGGCCAATTAGCCACTTTTTCTGGCCGAGACCTTTTCTTGAGGGGGGTTTGAACCTTTTGAACCCCCTGTTTTAGCTTCTTAAGGAAGCTTGAACCTTTTGAACCCTTGGTTTTTAGCTTCTTGAGGAAGCTTGAACCTTTTGAACCCTTGGTTTAGCTTCTCCAAGAAGCTTGAACCTTTTTCACATTTCCTCTAGCTTCTCCAAGAAGCTTGAACCCTTGTCTAGCTTCTCCAAGAAGCTTGACCCTTTTGTCTAGTTTCTCCAAGAAGCTTGGCCTTCTTGGCCCTTTTGCTCCAAGCTTCTAAGAGAAGCTTGGACCCTTCTTCCTCTATAAAAGAAGAGCTCCTCTTCCATTGCAAGGGTTCCAAGAAATTTGTCTAAGGCAAAAAAACATACATCTCTCCCTATATCTCTACATTTTAGATTCAAAGTGCTTAGTTCTTGGCTCCATTACACACCACCTCCTATCCTAACACCTCCACCATCACTCTAAGCATCTTGGAGGCCATTTTCAGAGGCTAAGGGACTGGTTTTCTGGACCAAGAAGCTGCTGTCCCCTTTTGGCTACAAGGGTAACACACTTTACCCTCTTTTGGTCTTTATTTTGATTCATCTTTTAGCCATACTTAGAAGTATTTTCTAGCTTTTTCATAAACTGAAAAAATTCTTCTTTTGAGCTCCTTTTTAAGTTTGTTTAAGATCACGTTTGTGTTTGGGGTTGTTTACCCCCCCTTAGGCCTTGTTTGGACCCATTTTGTGCTATTTTTGGTGAGCTTCGGGACCACCTTGTTTGGGCCTCCTCACCACTGAAATCTTGAGGGATTTCAGTGGTGAGGATGATGTCTTAAGGTCCTAAGAAGGAGAGGGTCATCCATTCTCCTTGTTGTCTTCAAAAAGTGCCATTTTAGCCTCATGTGTGAGCACCATTTTTAAGTTCATGTTGGCCATGTCTTAAGTGTTATTTGTGCTTATTTTTCCATGATATAGCACTGTTTTTACATGGTTTAGACACACCATGCATGCCTTGCATACTTGTCTTGTAATGCCATGAAATTGCCTTAACATGCTTTGTGCTTTGAGCCTTGTTTCTAGCATGATTTTGGCTTAGCTTTGTGAAGTTTTTATGCATGTTTTAGTGTGTTTGAGGTTTGTTTTTGGTTGTTTGGGCCATCCATGGCTTTCTTTGTATAGCTACCATGTAACCTAGCTTGTAGGCTTTGAGTGTTGGACCTTCTAGCATGCTCTATTTGTATCATTTCAATGGTTTGACACCATTAGTTATGTCATTTCAGTCCTTATAGCATGCTTGTATGCTTGCATTTGATGCTCCTTTAATGCTTTAAAAGGCTCGTGTCTTATGCTCCTTGTTTGTACCATTGTGCATACCTCTAAGATTAGGTCATTTAGATGCCATCTAAGTGGTTTTTGGGGCTCACTTTGGCATGATTTGGGACTGTTTTGGTCCACTTTGGTCATTTGCTTCATGTGTCACTTGACCATAGTTTAAGTCCTTGGGCTTGGTTACATGCCTTGGTTGCATTGGTAGGTTGATTTGGCATCATCTTCTATATGTTTTCAAAGCTTATCGTGTATGCTATTTGTCCATGTTAAGTGTGCTTAAAAGCTGCCTTTTGTGCTCAAGTATTGGACCATGTGTGCATGAATGTTTGTGTGTACATTAGCCTTGCATGTTGTCACATACTTGGCCCATAAACATCTTGTTATCATGCTTAAGTGGTAGTGCATTTGGCATGCACTCTTGCGGCTTTAGGTTGCTTAACATGTTGTTACATGTTTGCCCCATGTGTTGTTGCATGCTTGTCATTAGCATAGTTGTTCCATGCCTTGCATGGTTGTTTGCTTAGGTTGTGTGCCTAGTACATATTGCATGCTTGCATACTTGCCTCCATGCTCATGTTGCATACTTAGCTCACATGCTTAGGTTGCATTTGGCATGCATGCCTTGTCTTTTGATTAACCATGATTGAGGTTGGGCCTCTTGTTTGTTTGTATGCATTTCATTTCATATTGAGTGGCACACTTGGTTTCTTGGGCCATCACGCATTGAAATGCGCGATTGGTGGTCCGAGAATCAAGGACCATCCTCATTTGAGTCATGAACATGATAAGGAGGGTGTTTGTGCAAACATTGCTTTGAAAATACTTTGCCACGCCTTGTCTGTGCTCTGCTACTGTCAAAACAGATTTCTGCAGGAATCTTTGGCCGGCCGACCATCTATAATGCCGACCGACCAAATATTTGTGGCCGAGAGCTCCATAATTGGTCGATGACCAACTCCCTTTGGCCGGTGGTGATTCCCCTTGGTCGGTGGTGTTCCACAGTGTCCATGGAGTGTACCTTGGGACTTGTGCAATTTTCAGAGGAGCACAACAGGGAAAACAGAGGCAACTTGTGCATGGCGATGGATTTCCGAGCAAACCCGAGCACGCATGCATCGGACCCTCTTCCCGAGGTTGTTTATTGCTTTCTACTAGTTAGGCGGTCTGTAATAATTAATTAGTTTGTAGGTTAATTAATTTGTATATTCTTTTGGTTCCTCCGAGCGAGGGTGAATTTGTAATAAGTGTGGGTGCGTGTGTGCATGTCTTCCAACCCCCACTTCTTTCTCCCTTTTACTTACCTGCTTTCAATGGTTAGTATTAGGGCATGTTTCAATTAGCATACTTATGCTCGCATGTTTGCATCATTCATTTGTCTTGCATGCACTGGGCTCAACGCATCATACTAACTGCATTTGTATTTCAATTCTAAGTTAAATATGTGTTAGCTATAGCATCATCATATGCCATCTTAGAATAGCCGAGCCTATTGTAGTTGCATCTTGCATGTGTTGCATTAGCCATCTTAACATGAACTAGGATTATGCATTTGATTACTAATTAGTTTCTGTTTTGGCTTGGAGTACTCGGTAAGCATTTACGCTTTAGCATCCTTGCATGTGTGTGAGTGTTGCCATGATAGTATGCTTACCATGAGGCTATGTGCTTATGTGATATATCTGCCTGAATGCCTGTGGGTGAAGGTTGGATTATCTGAATTGGAAAAATGCATTGACTGTGAGTTTTAAGCCCACTAAATAGTGGCAAAACCATGTTTTCCTAAGCCCACCCGAGGGTGGCAAAATCTGCATTTTAGCCTACTTACGAGTAGCAAACCATTTTCAAAACAAACATGAAATGTTTTGCTCCAATTCAGGCGACCCAGTCTATACTTGTATGCTGTGTGCATCACATAGTAAATCTAGGCTAATAATCGGAATAAGAGCACATAATGTTTTCAAAACTCGATATCATGGTTAGTAGAGGCCGATCTTTGATCGAGCGAGCGGGGGTGCTCATAGCTGACCTTCCCCAATCGTAACCAAGTTCCCGAGCCAAGGCAACTTTGGTGATGACGGACACGTGGCCTTAGGCAACGAGTCAGGGTTTCCTAAATTCTCCCAAAATAAATATTTATGTGGCGACTCTGTATCTGGCAAAGCAGTCCATATTTGGCACTTCTTTACAAAAATCTATTTTTCAAAACGATTTGCCAGATTTGGACTCTTTGGTTCAGATTAAGAACCGTGACAATTAGAGTCCGAACTGTAGTGAGCCCAAAATGAACAGAATGGGACTCGTCCTCCCGGGACATTTGGGGATGTCTACAGTTTCTGGGGACTCTGCTGGGAAATTTAGAGAACTTGACTTGAACTCATGATATCTTGTTTTGACTACACTATGTGTTTCTTTGCATTGCATGTGCATTGGTGCACCTAGGACATCGTGTTTGCCATCTGCTATTCCTGAATGGTTTGCCGGATGCTTGCTTTGTCAAAACATGCCATAAGGCAGACCGGTTATGGGCTCTGCCAGTATGGGAGCACAAACCCCGGTTTTACCGGGGCACCCTTTTTGACCATTCGACCTAGTGCATATTTGGAATCCATAGTGACCATTCCAAACTAGGACAGGTTGCTTACCCGATAGGTTATTTGAAACCGCTGCGTGCGTAGTGAAACCCTAGCTCCTGACAAAATAGGACAGGGAAACCCTACCCCAACATAGGGGTGTTTTGGCTCTCACTTGCTTGTTATGTGCTTTTAGAGTGCGTCTCTACAGGGAATGCATGTATCAGTTTGCAAGTTTGAGTATCAGGCCTATGGGCATCAGGATCAGTATTTGGGGAATCAGTTTTACCTGAGGGTATCAATTTTGCAGGCAGAATTTTGGGGCAGAATTCAGTAGAGGGCACAGTCATCCTAGTATGCTCATATTTGTTTTGGTGAAATCAGGCTGAGGTGCTGTCTGTTTTCTCTTTTGCTAGGGTAGTCCTGGAACCATAGCTTCAGAAGGCTCCGATATCCCCCGAGGTTCATCGGACTTGTGTTGATAGGCTTTGTCAGGTCAGAGATTCAGTTCAAGGGCAATCAGTGTTCCTTTGATAGAGGCAGGGTAAAAGGGCTAGTCAAGCACAGATCACCAGTTCAGCAGTTACTAGATCAGTGGCCCTTATCCACCCCACCAATGAACAGTCAGGCTGAGGCCTCAGTTTTTATCACAGAGATAGATATACCAGTCAGTCAGTCGGAACAGCAGAACATGGCAGGAATGGAGGAAGTGATGCGTCAACTCCAAGAGAGCATGAAAACCATACAGCAGGATGCTGTTCGTTAAGCAGAATTTGCCAAACAGCAGGCTGAGATCATGGCTCAACAGGCAGACTTAATTGCCCGGCTGCAGCAGCAAATAGGACCATCTGCTTTACATCAGGCTCCTCCCCCACCCAGAGTTCTAACACTCGGGGAGACAGCTAATGTCCAGGAAGATACGGACATTCCGACAGGGGCACTTCCGCCCCCGATCCTACCCCAGCTATCTAAAACACCGATCAACCCGTGGGATTCACCCTTTGAGTTCGAGTTAGACCCTACATCACTGAAGGTGAGCAAGCTGGAAAAGATGTTAAAGAAATCTCAGGGAGTAAAGTCCATTCCAGACATTGAGGACAGATACACTGACTTGGCCGTGACGTTGCCAGATCGGTTTAAGATGCCACAAATTGATTGTTTTGACGGATCTGGGGATCCCATGGTGCATCTACGGTTGTTCTCAGATATACTAAGGCCAATGGGCCTCACCAGGTTACAGAAGCTTTCTTTGTTTAGCCGGACCCTGTCAGGTATAGCGGCCATCTGGTACGCAAAACTGGAAGATTTCGTCAAAAGGAACTGGGAGGAGATGGCCGAGGCCTTCGTTGCACAGTACTCCTATAACGCACAAATCGAGATTACAACCTATGATCTCGAGACAACAAGGTAGGAACCTAAGGAGAGTTTCTCTGAATTCGTAACCCGTTGGAGGGCCAAGGCCTCAATGATGACCATAAAGCCGACGGATAAGGATCAAATACGGATGGTTGTGCGCAACCTCCAACCCCAAACTAATGCAGAAAATGATCATGCTCCCCTTCCCTACCTTTTCAGATCTGCATGAGATGGGAGTACAGATTGAGGATGCTTTGAAACAGGGCCTGATTGACAATGACAGAGAGCAGCCCAGGAGGGCGTTTTCCCACAGTTCGAATGCGACCATCAGCGGTGATGCAGCTGCAAGATCTTTCGAAGTAGGCATGGTCGCCACCACCACACCAAGAATAGCCATCCCTTTTGTTGGTGCATCCAATCCAAACCCCTGAACTTCGGACTATCTACCCCGAGGCAAGAGGGTTTTCATCCCACTCTATATGCCTTTGTCTAAAGCCCTAGGAGTCCTACTCAGGAAAGGACATCTGAAACCATTAGAACAACAGCCTCTACCTGATCCTCTCCCTCCAAAGCATGACCCGGCTAAGTACTGTGCTTTCCATTAACAAACTGGTCATGACACTAACAGTTGCGTCCGTCTTCGTCACGAGATACAAAATCTGATTGACAATGAGGTCATCGTCGCACCAAGCTCTGCAAAGTCTATCGGCACTTGATCAGTGAACTTGTGGGGGACAATGTGATTATGTGATCGGGGGATGAACCACCTGCGGGCGGCATTCAGTTTATTTTAGATGTGGTGTATGGCACGCACTGTTTTGAGCATTTGTGAATGCTAGGTTTTGTACGTTCTGGCTTGGGTATTAAGTCAGTTCTGTTGTTTTGTTTTGAGTCTGTCTTTTTGTTTTGAGTCAATTTTTTCATATTGAGTCAGTCGGGTCTGTCTGGTTGTATCGAGTCAGTCCTATTTTGTCAGAGTCGAGTGATTCCGGGGATGTTACCTTGGATGTCACTATTTTGTTTTGTGTTTGTCTCTTTGCTTTCTTTTTGAGCCTGTTTCTGCCGTGGAGCCAGTTGTAACCGGGAAATCTGAATGAAATAGCTGTGGCTGTCATGTTTTATACTTATTGCTGCTTTGAGCCAGTTGTACCAACAGATCTGAATGAAAAAACAGTAATTCTCACACTCTTGTGTTTGCTTTTACCGTGTGCTAGTTGTGCCAGAAATTCTAAATAAGATGGCGGTATTTGACTAGAAGCTGTGTCTTTCCTGTGCCTTGAATTCATTGCATCGACCTAAGTTTTCCAAAACTTTTTTCGAAACATTGTGATAAAAACGAAGAGGAAGGAATTCCTCGGGTTTTGCAAAATTTGATCAATTGAGAGAAAGAGAGGTGTGCTAAGCCGTTAATGATTGAGATCATGCTTGTTAATGTGAGTACTGAGAAGGATCCTGACACTATCCAGATTGGTTCTACATTGTCTTCAGTGCGAGCGATTTGTCGCTTTCTTAAAAGATTTCAAAAACTGTTTTGCGCGATCTTGCGAAGACCTGTATGGAATCACTCTTGAGATTGTGCAGCCTAGGATCGCTCTCAGCCTCAAGACTCGACCCCTCATTGTCAAACCTTGGACTTAAATTCAAAATGTTCAATGGTTAACTACAACGTGAGGCCTGTGTGGCCAGATTCAAAGCAGCCCTCGAACAAGAGGCAAGAAAGTCAGATCAAGAAGATCAGATGTCATCAAAAGAAGCTTGTAAAGCTAGGTCAGAAGCACCCCTAGAACTAAGGGCAAAGAATTTCAAATTTGCTCGAAGAACTGAAGATGGATCATTCCACAAATCAAAGAAGGTCGGCAAGAATGCCAAATCCCAGAAGGGAGGAAAGAAGACAGTTTCTACTGAAGAACAATTGAGTTCCTATCCGCAACACTAGGGGCAAAATCAGCCCCCCGTTGGATGGACTCCCGCATCGTCAGCGAACAACTGCTATTCTCCTAGATTCAGATGACTTTAGGATCCTAAAATCATTTGACATGGACAAAGCTACACTTTTTACCCTTGAGAGGCTCGCTGGGCCAAAAACCCGGAAGGGCGACCCAGGCAAAAGCTAGAGCAAGAAAAAGAAGAAAAAAAAGAGAAAAAAGAGAAAAAATGCAAAGAACAAAAAAGAAATGAAGAGCAATAAAAATTGAAAAAAAAAGAAGAAGAAAAGAAAAAAAGATGAAAAAAAATTGAAAAAAAAAGAAGAAAAACAGAGCTCGCAAGGTTGAAAACCCAGAAAGGGCGGCCTTGGCAAAAGTTAGAGCGCAAAAGGAGAGGTTAATACCCAAGTGTACCTTAACCCAAACTACGTAAGGCTTGATTCCCATGTTTGGGATACGTAGGCAACTTCATTCTGAAGTCCATCCGCAAACACTTCTATAATTGATTGTGCCCATGTAATGGTTTTTGATCGTCTTTGCCTTCTCTGTATCCGAGAGTTCGGTTGTGATCGTCACTCTGAGGACTGATTGCAGTGTGCTATGGCGCTATCCAAACAAGGGGCAACTTTCCGTTGCCATTCAATGCGTTGCGGTGCCATTCAAACAAGGGGTAACTTTCCGTTGCCATGCAGCTCTCTTCGAGCAAGGGGCAATTTTCCATTGTTATGGATCCGAGGTTGCGCATCTCAAAAGTAGGTTTTGTGCTCGTTGAGCAGTGGCTGATTTGCAAAAACAGTTTGTGAGAATTTTTACTGAGGTTGACTAATTCTCTAAAAAATTATCCTATTTTTTCCAAAACTGGACCATTTCTTGGACCCAAAAAAGGAAAAATTTTCAGTGCTCATAACCTAACTTGGATGATTTTAAATCAGAAAATCGAACAAGCATATTAATCTAACTCTCATGTTGGTCAAAATTGTTTTAGTAGAAAACCAAAAACAAAAAAATGGTCAAAATGATGAACTAGGGACACAGTTGAGTCAGGTGTTTTGTCTTTTCCCCGTTGTCAACATACTTGCCCGAAAGGGCACTATACTTGCCAGAAAAGGCACTCTACCTGTCGCAAAAGGGGACCATTGAAGCTGACCACAAAAGGGCAGAAAGCTCTCACATCCTCTAAGCAACGAGGTATCAAGCCAAGTATGAAGCACAAACTAGAATGGGGCCAGATATTCCACTCCCTCATCTGGACAGATCTGATCACGTCCGAACTCCCCAGCAGGGCATCGTCAACCGATGTCAGCTGCAGAATTGCTACACACCCAGTTGTAGCGCAACCCCTCTGTGGGAGAAACTCACTCTTGTGAGCAGAAGAAAGAGGATCTAGCAGAATGCTAGGGGCATGAGCCCGTAACTTCCTGTTCACCCATCAACCACCCAGGGGAGGGATGAAAAATGAGAGACTGAAGAATAGAGAGATGTGCGATGAGAGAAAAAGTGAGAAAAGGGTTTTTTTTTTTTTTTTTCCAGAAAAATGGAGATTGAGTGCCAGAGTGATGTAAGAATCACAAATAAGAAAGGGTGGGAAACAATACCCAAAGAAGCTGGCTCCTCGCGAACTGAGAGGTCTCTCATCTCTGTAACACGTCTGTGTGTCGTATCTTTTGTTTTGTTTGTCTCAATCCTTGTTTTGAGTCGTTTCGAGTGTCAATAGATGTGCTTAGGTTGTTTACCTTTGTTTTCCTTTGTTGAGTCGTGGTGCGCTGTATTTAGTCGTAGGCTCAATACCCAGTTGAGAACTTGTTCTTACTCTTAATTTCAAAAAGTCGTTTTGTGCTCAAGGTGCTGTGTCATTCTCCGCATTTGTGCAAAACAGAATTTGTTCTTTCATAAAATCGCAGGGTTCAACCCAGGTCATGTGAGAACAGTAAAACTAGGACCTATCTGAGGCTATATTGGTTTCGGACTGCAAAGCAAAAGAAAAGAGGGAAAATTTGGAGCATCTGAGATTGTTTCAACTTCTGCAAATTCCGAGACTGCATTCCAGGTGCACCTTCTTAGGCCTCGCCGTTTCTCTGGAGTATGAGTGTATCTCGACCCCAAGTGTAAGACTGTTTCAAAGCCAGAATAGCAATTAAAGCAACTGCAGATGTTATCTCTCGCCAATACAAACAGGGTGTGCCCTTTTTGAGCTGAGCGTATTGCCAAGTCCTTCGAGAGGTAAATCGGAGGCTGCGTTTGAATTGGTCTCATTAAGGCATGTCTTTCTTTATTCAGTAGTTTACTTCAAACATGCTGTTGATGTTACACTGAAAATGCATTGTTATGCACCGTTCTCTTTGCATTGTTATGAACACTCTGCTTGCATTGTTATGCACCGTTCTCTTTGCATTGTTATGAACACTCTGCCCGCATTGTTATGCACCGTTCTCTTTGCATTGTTATGCACACTCTGCCTACATTATTATGCACCTTTTCACTTGCATTGTTATGCACCGTCCCACTTGCATTGTTATGCACCGTTACTTGCATTATCATGCACCTCTTTAACTTGCGTTATCACGCGCGTTCTACTTGCATTGTTATGCACAGTTCAATCGCATTGTTATGCACACTCTTTAGTTCCGAAACATAGGGATACGTCCCTATGTTTTTCTCTGTTCTTGAAACACCGAGATACGTCCCTATGTTTCTTCTTCTTCCGAAACACCGGGATACATCCCTATGTTTCTTCTTCCTTCCGAAACACCAGGATACGTCCCTACGTTTCTCTCTTCTTTTCGAAACATCGGGATACGTCCCTATGTTTCTTCTTCCTTCCGAAATACCGGGATACGTCCCTACGTTTCTCTCTTCTTTTTGAAACACTGGGATACATCCCTACGTTTCTCTCTTCTTTTTGAAACCCCGGGATATGTCCCTATGTTTTTTCTTCCTTCCGAAATACCAGGATACGTCCCTATGTTTCTTCTTCCTTCCAAAACACCGGGATACGCCCCTACCTTTCTCTCTTCTTTTCGAAACACCGGGATACGTCCCTACGTTTCTCTTTTCTTTCCGAAATACCGGGATACGTCTTTATGTTTCTTATTCCTTCTGAAACACCAGGATACGTCCCTACGTTTCTCTCTTCCTTTTGAAACACCGGGATACATTCTTATGTTTCTTCTTTCTTTCGAAACACCGAGATACGTCCCTATGTTTCTCCCTCTTTGGTTAAGAGCATTTGGAATACGTTCCAGTGCTTGAACCACACTGAAACACCAGGATACGCCCCTATGTTTCTCCCTCTTTGGTTAAGAGCATTTGGAATACGTTCCAATGCTTGAACCACTCTGAAACACCGGGATATGTCCCTATGTTTCTCCCTCTTTGGTTAAGAGCATTTGGAATACGTTCCAATGCTTATACCTTTCTGAAACACTGGGATAAGTCCCTATGTTTCTTGCATGATCATAAGTTATGCTTGGCTTCTTGCATTGTCAGTTGCATTTTGCCCTAGCCTTCGGGCGCATACCTTTATCTGTAACTTGTATGCTTTGTCTGAGTCTTCTACTTTGTCAAAAATGGGTCGTCTCTAGGCTTTGACACTCACTCCCGTCATTGTTATGACTTTTGAGTTCTGTCAAAGAGGGGCAACTGTAGACACCCCATTTTTGACCATCCTCAAGACTTGGACGTCATCGTTTGAACACTCGATGATCATCCCTATTCATGTTCGTCTTGAGTTCTCATAGGTTTCGGCTACGCGCCTTGCCTCAAGACCTCTCGACTTGTTTGTTTTGTGTTTGGTTTTGCATCAAACACTTGTTATTTTGCTTCTAAGGGTGGGAAATAGCTTGTAGGCCATCTCCATACCTCACCGGCCATGGCTTGAGGCCACCGGCCTTGTTTCCTTGCCACTGGCCACTGGTGATGGCCGGTCGGCACTATTGATGGTCGGTTGGCATATTTTGTGGTCGGTCGGCCAACTTTGTTGGCCGATTAGCCACTTTTTCTGGCCGAGACCTTTTCTTGAGGGGGGTTTGAACCATTTGAACCCCCTGTTTTAGCTTCTTGAGGAAGTTTGAACCTTTTGAACCCTTGGTTTAGCTTCTCCATGAAGCTTGAACCCTTGTCTAGCTTCTCCATGAAGCTTGAACCCTTGTCTAGCTTCTCCAAGAAGCTTGGCCCTTTTGTCTAGCTTCTCCAAGAAGCTTGGCCTTCTTGGCCCTTTTGCTCCAAGCTTCTCTTCCTCTATAAAAGAAGAGCTTCTCTTCCATTGCAAGAGTTCCAAGAAATTTATCTAAGGCAAAAAAACATACATCTCTCCCTATATCTCTACATTTTAGCTTCAAAGTGCTTAGTTCTTGGCTCCATTACACACCGCCTCCTATCCTAACACCTCCACCATCACTCTAAGCATCTTGGAGGCCATTTTCAGAGGCTAAGGGACTGGTTTTCTAGACCAAGAAGCTGCTGTCCTCTTTTGGCTACAAGGGTAACACACTTTACCCTATTTTGGTCTTTATTTTGATTCATCTTTTAGCCATACTTAGAAGCATTTTTGAGCTTTGACATAAAATAAAAAAATTCTTATTTTGAGCTCCTTTTTAAGTTTGTTTAAGATCACTTTTGTGTTTGGGGTTGTTTACCCGCCCTTAGGCCTTGTTTGGCCCTATTTTGTGCTATTTTTGGTGAGCTTTGGGACCACCTTGTTTGGGCCTCCTCACCACTGAAATCTTGAGGGATTTCAGTGGTGAGGATGGTGCCTTAAGGTCCTAAGAAGGAGAAGGCCATCCCTTCTCCTTGTTGTCTTCAAAAAGTGCCATTTTAGCCTCATGTGTGAGCACCATTTTTAAGTTCATGTTGGCCATGTCTTAAGTATTATTTGCGCTTATTTTGCCATGATATAGCACTTTTTTTGCTTGGTTTAGACACACCATGCTTGCCTTGCATACTTGTCTTGTAATGCCATGAAATTGCCTTAACATGCTTTGTGCTTTGAGCCTTGTTTCTAACATGATTTTGGCTTAGCTTTGTGAAGCTTTTATGCATGTTTTAGTGTGTTTGAGGTCTATTTTTGGTTGTTTGGGCCATCCATGGCTTGCTTTGTATAGCTACCATGCAACCTAGCTTGTAGGCTTTGAGTGTTGGACCTTCTAGCATGCTCTATTTGCATCATTTCAATGGTTTGGCACCATTAGTTATGTCATTTCAGTCCTTACAGCATGCTTGTATGCTTGCATTTGATGCCCCTTTAATGCTTTAAAAGGCTTGTGTCTTATGCTCCTTGTTTGTACCATTGCGCATGCCTCTAAGATTAGGTCATTTAGATGCCATCTAAGTGGTTTTTGGGGCTCTCTTTGGCATGATTTGGGACTATTTTGGTCCGCTTTGGTTATTTGCTTCATGTGTCACTTGACCATAGTTTAAGTCCTTAGGCTTGGTTGCATGCATTGCTTGCATTGGTAGGTTGATTTGGCACCATCTTCTACATGTTTTCAAAGCTTATTGTGTATGCTATTTGTCCATGTTAAGTGTGCTTAAAAGCTGCCTTTTATGCTCAAGTATTGGACCATGTGTGCATGAATGTTTGTGTGTACATTAGCCTTGCATGTTGTCACATACTTGGCCTATAAACATCTTGTTATCATGCTTAAGTGGCAGTGCATTTGCCATGCACTCTTGCGGCTTTAGGTTGCTTAACATGTTGTTACATGTTTGCCCTCATGTGTTGTTGCATGCTTGTCAGTAGCATAGTTGTTCCATGCCTTATATGCTTGTTTGCTTAGGTTGTGTGCCTAGTACATATTGCATGCTTGCATACTTGCCTCCATGCTCATGTTGCATACTTAGCTCACATGCTTAGGTTGCATTTGGCATGCATGCCTTGCCTCTTGATTAACCATGATTGAGGTTGGGCCTCTTGTTTGTTTGTATGCATTTCATTTCATATTGAGTGGCACACTTGGTTTCTTGGGCCATCACGCATTGAAATGCGCGATTGGTGGTCCGAGAATCAAGGACCATCCTCATTTGAGTCATGAACATGATAAGGAGGGTGTTTGTGCAAACATTGCTTTGAAAATACTTTGCCACGCCTTGTCTGTGCTCTGCTACTGTCAAAACAGATTTCTGCAGGAATCTTTGGCCGGCCGACCATCTATAATGCCGACCGACCAAATATTTGTGGCCGAGAGCTCCATAATTGGTCGATGACCAACTCCCTTTGGCCGGTGGTGATTCCCCTTGGTCGGTGGTGTTCCACAGTGTCCATGGAGTGTACCTTGGGACTTGTGCAATTTTCAGAGGTGCAGAGCAGGGAAAACAGAGGCAACTTGTGCATGGCGACGGATTTCCGAGCAAACCCGAGCACAAATGCATCGGACCCTCTTCCCGAGGTTGTTTATTGCTTTCTACTAGTTAGGTGGTCTGTAATAATTAATTAGTTTGTAGGTTAATTAATTTGTATATTCTTTTGGTTCCTCCGAGCGAGGGTAAATTTGTAATAAGTGTGGGTGCGTGTGTGCATGTCTTCCAACCCCCACTTCTTTCTCCCTTTTACTTACCTGCTTTCAATGGTTAGTATTAGGGCATGTTTCAATTAGCATACTTATACTCGCATGTTTGCATCATTCATTTGTCTTGCATGCACTGGGCTCAACGCATCATACTAACTGCATTTGTATTTCAATTCTAAGTTGAATACGTGTTAGCTGTAGCATCATCATATGGTATCCTAGAATAGCCGAGCCTATTATAGTTGCATCCTGCATGTGTTGCATTAGCCATCTTAACATGAACTAGGATCATGCATTTGATTACTAACTAGTTTCTGTTTTGGCTTGGAGTACTCGATAAGCATTTACGCTTTAGCATTCTTGCATGTGTGTGAGTGTTGCCATGATAGTATGCTTACCATGAGGCTATGTGCTTATGTGATATATTTGCCTGAATGTCTGTGGGTGAAGGTTGGATTATCTGAATTGGAAAAATGCATTGACTGTGAGTTTTAAGCCCACTAAATAGTGGCATAACCATGTTTTCCTAAGCCCACCCGAGGGTGGCAAAATATGCATTTTAGCCTACTTACGAGTAGCAAACCATTTTCAAAACAAACATGAAATGTTTTGCTCCAATTCAGGCGACCCAGTCTATACTTGTATGCTGTGTGCATCACATAGTAAATCTAGGCTAATAACCGGAATAAGAGCACATAATGTTTTCAAAACTTGATATCATGGTTGGTAGAGGCCGATCTTTGATCGGGCGAGCGGGGGTGCTCATAGCTGACTTTCCCCAATCGTACCCAAGTTCCATAGCCGAGGCAACTTTGGTGATGACGGACACGTGGCCTTAGGCAATGAGTCAGGGTTTCCTAAATTTCCCCAAAATAAATATTTAGGTGGCGACTCTGTATCTGGCAAAGCAGTCCATGTTTGGCACTTCTTTACAAAAATCTGTTTTTCAAAACGATTTGTCGGATTTTTACTCTTTGGTTCAGATTCAGAATCGTGACAATTAGAGTCCGAACTATAGTGAGCCCAAAACGAACAGAACGGGACTCATCCTCCTGGGGCGTTCGGGAACGTCTACAGTACGGTTCATTCAAAGTTGATGCATACGGTTCATTCAAAGAAGTTCCGCATAAGATCATTTTTGTCTTGGTAAGAGAACTTTGCGCACTTAGTGTATCTATCACACTTTGTTCATTTAGTGTATCCATCACACTTTGCTCACTTAGTGTATCTATCACACTTTGTTCATTTAGTGTATCTATCACACATGCTTACCTTGTGTATCTATCACACTTTGTTCATTTAGTGTATCTATCACACTTTGTTCATTTAGTGCATCTATCACACTTTGCTCACTTAGTGTATCTATCACACTTTGTTCATTTAGTGTATCTATCACACTTTGCTCACTTAGTATATCTATCACAATTTGTTCGTTTAGTGTATCTATCACACATGCTCACTTTGTGTATCTGTCACACGTTCGCTTTGTGTATCTATCACACATGCTCACTTTGTGTATCTATCACATGTTCGCTTTGTGTATCTATCACACATGCTCACTTTGTGTATCTATCACACATTCGCTTTGTGTATCTATCACACATGCTCACTTAGTATATCTATCACACGTTCACTTTGTGTATCTATCACACATGCTCACCTTGTGTATCTATCACACGTTCGCTAAGATTGCCTAATTTTCGTATATCTTTTCTGCATGAAATGTAGTTCGGTCTGTAATTCCCACACGTGGCGTGTTTACTTACCTTTTTATGTACGAGTGTGCTGTAGCGTTTCTTTGCATAACATTTGCATTTTGATGTTTCATTACAGCCATCTTTGCATAATCAAAAGTTATGCTCTTGCATTGTGTATATTCATTTGCATTTTGCCCCTGCCTGCGGGCACATCTTTTGTTATCTTGTCTGTTTGTCTAAGTCTTCGGCCTTGTCAAAAATGAGTCATCTCTGGGCTTTGACATTCACTCCCGTCATTTCATGACTTCCGAGATCTGTCAAAGAGGGGCAACTGTAGACACCCCATTTTTGACCGACCTTAAGACTTAGACATCATCGTTTGAGTGCTCGATGATTGTGCATGTTCGCACTCGTTTCGAGTCCCCGAGGTTTTCGGCTGCGCGCCTTGCCTCTATGTCTCTTAACTCTCTTCTTTTTGGCCATGTTTTTGGACCATGCCTTGGTGCCTTTGCCTAAAGGGAGAGAGAGGCCTGTAGGCCACTTTTTGTAGCTGTGGGCTACTTTTTCCTTTTGTAGGCCACTTGTAGTGGCTCGTAGGCTAGTTTCCGGGGCTTTCGGCTGAGTGCCTTGTCTCAGGGCCTCTTAGGTCTCTTCCTTTTGGTTTGTTTTCGGACCATACCTTGTTAACCCTTGCCTAGAGGGAGGAGAGGGCCTGTCGGCCCTTTTGGTGGTTGTAGGCCACTTTTTCCTCCTGTAGGCCACTTTAAGTGGCCTACGGCCATTTTTCTATTTTTGCAGATATTTTTAGATATTTTGAGCCAACTGTGGCTCACTGAATGCATCCTCCATACACGTGTACGGAAGGATTCAAGCAAGCTCTAAGCTTGTCAAGGAAGCTTTACCCTGCATTGTTTATTTAAGGGAAGCTCTCTCTTCCTTCTAAGGGGTTCAGAAATTTGAGGAGCAAAAAATATCTACTCTCTCTAGAATTCTCACTCTCTCTCCATATTTGTGCCTTCAAGTGTTGTTTCTCCATACTTTTGCACACAAACACCTACTTAAACACCACCACCATTGACCTGAGGTTCTTGGAAGTCTTATTTGAGTGGTTTTAGTTAGTCTTTTGCCTCAGAAGTTGCTGTTTTGCTGTAATTCTTCAAGGGTGAGTAGTTACCCTCTTTAAGCTTTGTTTTGCTTAGTATTTGTCCATCCTTGCATGCTCTTTTAGGCCTAACTTGTAACTACAAAAAGTTCTCCTTTTAAGTGCTTAGAATGTTTGTTTGAGGCCTCTTTGGTGTTGAGGGTGTTCTACCCTCTTGTGTGCCTTATTTGCTTAGGCTTGGTGCCATCCTTTAAGGCCTTTGTGATCACCCTCGTTGAGACTTTTCACCACTGAATTCTAGAGGAATTTCAGTGGTGGAAAGTGGGTTTTGAGACCCAAAATGGATGGGGGTGGTCCCCCCCTTTTATGCCTTGTTTGTATGTGTTGTTGGCTTAACACTTTGGCATGTTTTTCTACCCTCTTGAGGCTCTATCTTAGCATGTTTTAGGCCTCATTTTGCCATGTTATAACTCTGTTTTGGGTTGGTTTGGCCTCATGTTGTTTGCTTTTTACACTTGTAGTGCAAACTTGTTCACTAGCCTAATATGCTTCATAGGTTAGCTTGTTATTCTAGCATGTATTGGCTTCACCCCAACATGTTTTTGGTGTTATTTTGGCATGCTTTAACTCTAATTTTAGTTGGGGGGGTCATCTCTTGCTTGGTCTAAATACTTGTAGTGCAATCCTCCTTGTAGGCTTAACATGCATCATGCTTTGTGCCTCTAATTCTAGCTTGTTTTAGCTCTGCTCCAGCAGGTTCTTAGCCTTGTTTTGACCTGCTTGAACTCTGTTTTGAGTGGTCTTCATCATTTGGAACTTGCTTTGTATAGCCATAGTGCAATCTTGCTCACTAGCTTTGAGTTTCAAAGTCTCTAGCATACTTTACTTGAGTTGTGTGCATGCTTTGGCCTCATTTCTCACATCATTTTAGTGTTTGTAGGGTAGTCATACTCTCACATGTTTCACACTTTCAATGCTTTTGGAGAGTTGTGCCTTATGTCTTGATCACGGGCTAATTTGTATGCATGCTTGCCTAAGCTTTTGGGCTACCATCTCAACATGTTTTTTGGTCTTATTTTGCCATGATACAACTTCCATCGTACACTCATGTTTATCTCTCTTTAATTGTGTTTGAGAGTTGAACCTTATGCCTCGCTCATGAGCCAATGCATGAACATTATTTTCTTGCTTTTCATGCTATCATTTCGGAGCATTTTGGCCACTGTTTTGGCATGCATGAGCTATGTTTTGGGCTGGTTTGGTTGTTTGAGCATTGTATTGCATAGTCCTTGTGTTGTGCCTTTCATTAGTTTCAATGCTTGAGGACCCTAACATGCTATACTTGTGTATTTGCATGATATGTCATCATTTGGCATATGATTTCAATGCCTACATCTCTGCCATACTCTCTTATTTATCACTTCTTCATTGTGTTTGAGAGTTGTGTTTAATGTATGACTTGCTAGCCAATGCATGAACATGTTATTGTAGCTTTTGATGCCTCATTTCTAGCATGATCCTACCATTGTTGTGGCACGAGGTAGGTTTGACCATTTGAGCATTGTAGTGCATGCTTCATGTGTGATACACTTCACTGGCCTTGATGCCTTAGCTCCTAAACATGCCATGTATGCATTGCGTACATGATAGAGCCTTGTGCATACCACTCTAGCATTGATAGATAAGCATGTTGTTTGCATGTGTGTTGCATTGCATTGTGTTTGGATCGGACGTTAATCCAAACACGAGAAACGAGGGGCGTTTCATACTTGAAGTGATGAAACGCGCCTCATTTCTTTGTCGCCGTTTCCCTTGATTGTGCATGATAGGGTGGAGGCCTCTCGAGTCCTATGTGTTATTTGTGCATTCATAGACTTGTATGAACTCGGCTTCTCGGCCATCGTGCATTGTGATGCTCGGTTGGTGGCTCGAGAGTCGAGTACTGCACCCCTTTGAGCTTGAGAAATGAAAAGGGGGGTGGTTGTACACACATACCCTGCAAATGCTTTGCTTTGCCCTTGTTGAACTCTGTTTGCAGCAAAACTGGAATGTGCAGCAACAATTGGCTGATCGGCCAGAGAAAGTGGCCGACCGACCACTTTAAGTGGCCTACATCCCTTTTAAGTGGTCGACAGGTGGCCTACAGTCCCCCTTGGTGGCCGACAGCCACCAGCTTGAAGGTGGTTCATAGTTATTCTAGTTTTGGAGCAGAAGTAGTCTGGGAATTGGTTCAGTATTCAAGAATCAAAGCAAATGCAAACAGAGGCAACCGGTGGCAAGGCAACGGGATTTCAGGAGGAAGCAACCGAGCATGCATACATTCCTCGCCCCGAGGCTCCTTTTAACTGCTTTGCTTAGCTAGCTAATTCTTTGGTTCTGTACTTAATTAGTTAACGTGCTTAGCTAATCAATTTGTGTTGTAATAACTAATTAGTTAACTATGATAGTTAATTAGTTGTGATTTGTAATAGTTAGCTTAATTAGCATAGTTAGTTAGCTTTCATTTCATCCGGACCCTCCATTGAGAGGGCACAATGTTGTAATAAGTGTGCATGTGTGTGTGCATGTCTTCAAACCCCACTTCTTTCTCCCTTTTATTTACTAGCTTTTGATGGTTAGTTTTAGGGCATGTTTCAATTAGCATACTTATGCTTTGCATGCGTGCATCATTCATTTGTATTGTATGCATCGGGCTTGGCGCATTATTCAAATTGCATGGAGTTTCAATACTTCTTGAATACGTGTTTCAAAGCATGTTATCGAGTGTTGCATTCATACGCCATCTTAGATAGCCGAGCCTACTTAGTGTAGACTGCCCGAACTCCGCTCTGCGGACGAGGACGCGAATTGTGGTTCATAGCTTCTACAGTTTGGACTCCTGTCACGGTTCTGAATCTAATCTCACAAACTACCTTGCAAAAAGATAAATAAAGCATAATAAGGAAACAATGAACAGAAAAACGGACAGCACTGCAGCTTAAAATAAAGACAACACACAGTTGGCATTTGTAAGCTGAACACATTGTTCTCAATACTGGTCACTGTTCCCAAATCACTGCCTCAAATCTGATACTCTTCAGGTAAAACTGATTCCCCCAAATACTGATGCCCACAGGCCTGATACCCAGACTTGCAAACTGATACATATAACCCTGTAGAGACACACTCTGATAGCACATAGCAAGCAAGTGAGAGCCAAAACACCCTTATGGAGGGGTAGGGTTTCCCTGTCCTATCTTGTTAGGAGCTAGGGTTTCACTACGCACGCAGCGGTTTCAAACAACATACAATCGGGTAAGCAACTTGCCCTAGTTTGGAATGGTCACTATAGTTTCTGATATGAAACTAGGTCGAATGGTCAAAAAGGGTGCCTTGGTAAAAACCGAGGTTTGTGTTCCCATTGTGGCAGAACCCGTAACTGGTTAGCTTATGGCACGTAGCCTCCGGCAAACCGTTCAAGAATAGCAGATGGCAAACACGGTGTCCTAGGCGCACTAATGCAAATGCAATGCAAAGAAACACATAAGTGTGAACAAAACAGCATATCATGAGTTTGAGTCAAGTTCTCTAAATCCCCAGCAAAGTCGCCAGAAACTGTAGACCGCCCGAACTCCACTCCGCGCGCAAGGGCACGAATTGTGGTTCATAGCTACTACAGTTCGGACTCCTGTCACGGCTCTGCATCTAATCTCACAAAGTGCAATGTAAAACCGATAAATCACCAAAGAGTCCAAATCCGACAAATCGTTTTGGAAAATCGATTTTGATCAAGAAGTGCCAAACATGGACTGCTTTGCCAGATTTTAGAGTCACCACCTAAATATTTTAGTTTGGAAAATTTAGGAAACCCTGACTCATGCCTAAGGCCATGTGTCCGTCATCACCAAAGTTGCCTCGGCTCGGGAACTTGGGTACGAGGAGGGAAGGTCATGAAATGAGCACCCCCACTCACCCGATCAAAGGATCGGCCTCTACTAACATGATATGTTGTTTTTATAAACACATGTGTTCTTATTCCGGTTTATTAGCTAACCTTACTATGTGATGCGCACAACATACAAGTATAGACTAAATCACTCAAGTAGGAACAAAACAACTCATGTTTGTTTGTTTGAAAATGGTTTGAAGGTGCTACTAGCAAGTAAGCTAAGACGCGGATTCGCCACCCTCAAATGGGCTTAGAAAACAACATGATTTTGCCACTCCGAGTGGGCTTGAAATGTACATTTTGATGAATTGTTCCAATTCCAGCAATGAAGCCTTCATCCACAGGCATTCATGTAGTTATATCAGTTAAGCAAATAGCCTCATGGCAAGGATGCTATCATGACAGTCACTTACACACATGCAAGGATGCTAAAGCATAAACACTTACAGTGTACTCCGAGCCAAAACAGAAGCTAGTTAGTAATCAATGCATGATCCTAGCTATGTCAACAATGCCTAATGCAACACATGCAATAATATGACTAAGTAGGTTCGGCTATCTAAGATGTCATATGAATGCGACAATTTGATAACATGTATTCAAATAGGAATTGAAATACAATGCGGTTTGAATGATGCGCCGAGCCGGTGCATGCAAGACAGATGAATGATGCACGCATGCATAGCATAAGGATGCTAATTAAAAATTCCCTAAACTAACCATCGAAAGCTAATACGTAAAAGGGAGAAAGAAGTGGGGGTTGGAAGACATGCACACACGCACGCACACTTATTACAAAATTTGCCCTCTCGGCGGAGGGTCCGAATGAATAAGCTAGGCTAGCTAACTAATCTAATAATCTAATTAGACTAATTATTACACAACACAAATTGAATGACTAGCTACACCTAGTTATTACAGAACTTTAACTAATTAACAAATGAATTAATTAAATTACAAATTCATGCTAAGCATTAAAGTGTGAACTAGTTTGCCTCTGCTCTGCCTTGAAGAAATTGAAGATGCATGCTCAATTCCCGTCCCAGAAAGCTCTCCGGTTGCTCTCTTGAGGCTCTGTTTGCAGGGTGTCTTCCAGAGCTTGCTGCTGAAACTTACCAAAACAGTGCTGGGGAGTGCACCAGTGGCCTGCCGGCCATGAGAAGCTACTGTCGACCCCCATACTAACCAAGAGTGTACACTGCCGACCAAGGATGAAGGGCTACCAGCCAGAAATAAGAGGGTGTCGGCCACTGGTGTGCTGTGTCACCAAGCTGCAACAGAGCACAAAATAGAGAAAATAGAGGATCCCCCAAGGGTATGTACGCACTATGCCACTCCATATCACTTCAAAACATCAATGGAGGGGGCATTATTGGATCCAAGACCATCAATCACACATCTCGATGCATGATGGCCAAAGATCCAACATGTGCAAATTCAATAAATGCATGACAAACAAGACACCAAGACCATCTCCTTATCATGAGAAATCAAAGCAATGGAGACCAGGGGAGATTGGTTCATTTCATCACTTCAAGTATGAAATGAGCTAATCCACCTTGTGTTCAAACACAACACTGGGTTGAACACAATGCAATGCACACAAACAACATGACATGCAAAACTCTCATGCTAGTCTTGACATGTTAAGATGGCATGCAAAACTCTATCATGCGAACACTCATGCACAACATGTTAAGGGGCCAAGAACACCAAGGCTAGTGAAGAGGATAACACTATAAGCATGCATCACAATGCTTAAACATCCAAACCAGGTCAAAACAGAGTTACATCATACCCAAAATAGTGGCAAAACATGCTAAGATACAAGCTCAAAAGACTAAGCCAACAGGCATACATGTTAGTCCAAGATTAAGGCACAAGACACAGCTCTCCAAAAGTGTTGAAAGAGTGAAACATGGAGTTTAATGGCGTATGTTCCAACACTAAAACACCATGCTAAATGACTGAAAATCATGCAAACAACCCATGTAATACATGTTGAAAGGTTTAAGCATCAAAGCTAGTGAAGTGTATTACACTAGAGGCATGCAAGACAATACTCAAATGGCCAAATCAGCCCCAAACAGACCTTATGTAGGCCAAAACAGTAGCCAAAATAGACTGAGATGATAGCTTGAAAGGCAAGAAAATGAGGCTCATACAATGGCTCACAAATAAGGCATAAAGGTACAACTCTCAAGAGCACTTAAAGAGTGAAAAATATAGAAGTGTAACAACACTATATGCTCTGAAATATCATTCTAAATGCTGCCAAAACATGCAAATACCTCAAGTCAAGCATGCAAGATACCTCAAAACTCAAAGCTAGTCAAAGCTATTGCACTACAAGCATGCATAACAAGCATCATACGACCAAGAAGCCTCAAAACAGAGCTAAAGCATGTTAAAACATGAGTGAAAACTTGCTGGTGTGGAGCCAAAACATGCTAGAATAATGGGCCAAAACACCAAGTATACTAGGCTAGTGAGCAAGGTTTACACTACAAGTGTAAGAAGAAAATGAGGGATGCTCTAACCAACCAAAAATAGAGTTATATCATGCCAAAATAACACCAAAAACATGCTGAGATAGAACCAAAATAGGCTAGCATAATGGATCATGGCATTGAACACACAAGGCTAAATGGCAAGTTTACACTACAAGTGTAAAAAGCATACATGAGGTGACCAAACCAGGTATGAACAGAGTTATATCAGACCTAAAAACTCACAAAAACATGCTCACACTAAGCCTCAAGAGGATAGAAATACATGCTCATTTGATAGGCCAATAACACAAACAAACAAAGACAAGAGGAGAGGGGGCCACCCCCTTTCATTTGAGGCCTCAAAACCACATTTCTACCAAAAGGCTAAACCAAGATGAACTCAAAGGCTTTAAGAGATGACTCCAAGCCTAAGCAAATAAGGCACACAAGAGGGTAGAACACCCTCAACACCAAAGAGGCCTCAAACAACCATCTTAAACACTTAAAATTAGAGATTTTTGTAATTGAAAGAAAGGCCTAAAACAATATGCAAGGATGGCCAAACCAATG
>NW_021028838.1:440168-489565 GCF_004153795.1 Camellia sinensis | reverse complement strand
TTTCAATAAATTCTCAGTAAATTCCAAAAAAAATCTAACTAAATTACTCAGTGAATTCTTAGTAAATTACATAATAAATTCTTAGTAAATTCTCAGTCAACTACACGGTAATTCTCGACAAATTTTCTTGTAAATTCTCAGTAAATTCCTAGAAATTACTTAGTAAATATCTAATAAATTCTCAAAAAATTATTCAGTAAATTCCCAATAAATACTCAGTAAGTCACTAAGTAAATTACTGAGTAAGTTCTCAGCAAATTCTAAACAAATTCTCAGTAATTTAATCCTTAAATTCCCAGTAAATTTCAAAGTAAATTTTCAGTAAATTCTCAATAAATTGCTCAGTAAATTCCCAGTAAATTCCTAGTAAATTATTCAGTAAATTCCCAATAAATTCTCAGGCAATTCCCTATAAATTTTTCATAAATTCTTAGTAAATTACGCAGCAAATTCCCAGTATATTCTCACTAAATTAATAAGTAAATTCCCAGTAAATTACTCATAAAATTCCCAGTAAAATTACTTAGTAAATTTCCAGTAAATTCTCTATAAATTACTCCTTAAATTATCTGTAAATTCCTAGAAAATTCTAAGAAAATTTCTCAACAAATTAAACAGTAAATTGTTGGTAAATTACCCAGTAAATTCTCTGTCAATTCCCTGTAAAATCCCAGCAAATTACTCTGTAAGTTCTCAGAAAATTACTCAGTAAATTGCCAACAAATGCTCAGTAGATTACTCAGAAAATTCTCAGTAAATTCTCTAAAAATTACTCATTAAATTCCCAGTAAATTACTCAGTTAATTCCCAATCAATTCTCAATAAATTCCCAGGAAATACTAAGAAAGTTGCGTCGTAAATTCCCAATAATTTACTCAATAAATTCAATGTAAATTACTCCGTAAATTCCCAATAATTTACTCTCTAAATTTTCAGTAAATTCCAAATAAATTACAGAATAAATTCTCAACAAATTCCTAGTAAATTACTCAGTAAACTCGCAATAAATTTTCTATAAATTACATAGAAAATTTCTCAGTGAATTCTCTAAAAATTACTCAATTAATTACTGAGTAGATTCTCAGAAAATACTCAGTAAATTCCTAATAAATTCTCAGTAAATTACTCAGAAAATTGCCAGTAATTTCTATGTAAATTCCCTGTAAATTCTCAATAAATTACTCTAGAATTTCCCACTATGTTCTCAATAAATTACACAGCAAATTCCCAGTAAATTCGCAGTAAATTACTCAGTGCATTACTCTGTAAATTGCCACTAAATTACTCAGTAAATTACAGTAAATTCTCAGAAATTACTCAAAAAATTTCTAGTAAATTAACAGTAAGTTCTCAGTAAATTCCCAATAAATTCTAACTATATTATTTAGTAAATTTCCAGTAAATTCTCAACAAATTACTTAGTAAATTCTTAGTGAATTCTCAGTAAATTACTCATTAAATTCTCTGTAAATCACTCAATAAATTCTCTGTAAATTAATAAGTAAATTCTTAGCAAATTCTCAATAAATACACAGTAAATTACTCAGTAAATTCTCCGTAAATTCCCACAAAATTCCATATAAATTCTTAGTAAATTACTCAGTAAATTACTTAGTAAATTCCCAGCAAAATCTCAGTAAATTACCTAGTAAATTGCAAGTAAATTATAAGTAAATTACATTGTAAAATCACAGTAAATTCGCTGTAAATTCTCAGTAGATTACTCTGTAAGTTCTTAGTAAATTCTCTGTAAATTACTAAGAAAAATTGCCTCTAAATTCTCAGTAAATTACTCATCAAATTTCAGTAAATTCTCAATAAATTCTCAGTAAATTACTCAATAAATTACTCTTTAAATTCTCTGTAAATTACTTAGCAAGTTCCCTGTAAAATTCTCAGTAAATTACTCGATAAGTTCTCACTAATTTTGTTGTAAATTACTTAGAAAATTACTCAGTAAATTGTTAGTAAATTCTCAGTAAATTACAAAGTAAATTCTCAGTAATTTACTCGATAAATTTTCAATAAATTCTCTATAAATTCTTACCTAATAAATTCCCAATAAATTCTCCGTAAATTCCAAAAAAAATCTAACTAAATTACTCAGTGAATTCTCAGTAAATTACATAATAAATTCTTAGTAAATTCTCAGTCAATTACACTGTAATTCTCGAAAAATTACTCAGTAAATTACTCAGTAAATTTCCATTAAATTACTCAGTAAATTCTCTATAAATTACTATTTAAATTCTCAGTAAATTACTCAGTACATTTATTCAGTAAATTGTGAGTAAATTACCATGTAAATTTCCAGTAAATTCTCAGTAAATTCCTAGAAATTACTCAGTAAATATCTAATAAATTCTCAAAAAATTATTCAGTAAATTCCCAATAAATACTTAGTAAATCACCAAGTAAATTACTGAGTAAATTCTCAGAAAATTCTCAGTAATTTAATCCTTAAATTCCCAGTAAATTTCTTAGTAAATTTTCAGCAAATTTCTCAGTAAATTGCTTAGTTAATTCCCAGTAAATTATTCAGTAAATTCCCAATAAATTTTCAGTAAATTCTCTAAAAATTACTCATTAAATTTCCAGTAAATTACTCAGTTAATTCCCAATCAATTCTCAATAAATTCCCAGGAAATACTCAGAAAGTTGTGCCGTAAATTCCCAATAATTTACTCAGTAAATTCAATATAAATTACTCAGTAAATTCTCAGTAAATTACTCTCTAAATTTTCAGTAAATTCCAAATAAATTACAGAATAAATTCTCAACAAATTCCTAGTAAATTACTCAGTAAATTCGCAATAAATTTTCTATAAATTACTTAGAAAATTTCTCAGTGAATTCTCTAAAAATTACTCAAATAATTACAGAGTAAATTACTTAGTAAATTACTCAGAAAATACTCAGTAAATTCCTTGTAAATTCTCAGTAAATTACTCAGAAAATTGCCAGTAATTTCTAAGTAAATTTCCGATAAATTCTCAATAAATTACTCTAGAAATTCCCACTATGTTCTCAATAAATTACACAGTAAATTCCCAGTAAATTACTCAGTGCATTACTCTGTAAATTGCCACTAAATTACTCAATAAATTACAGTAAATTCTCAGAAATTACTCAGAAAATTTCCAGTAAATTAACAGTAAGTTCTCAGTAAATTCCCAATAAATTCTAACTACATTATTTAGTAAATTCCCAGTAAATTCTCAACAAATTACTTAGTCAATTCTTAGTAAATTCCGGGTGAATTCTTAGTAAATTACTCATTAAATTCTCTGTAAATTACTCAATAAATTCTCTGTAAATTAATCAGTAAATTCCTAGCAAATTCTGAATAAATACACAATAAATTACTCAGTAAATTCTGAGTAAATTCTCTGTAAATTCCCACAAAATTTCATGTAAATTCTTAGTAAATTACTCAGAAAATTCTCAGTAAACTCTCAGTAAATTCCCAGCGAAATCTCTATAAATTACTTAGTAAATTCTTCTTAAATTACTTAGCAATTCTCAGTAAATTACCTAGTAAATTGCAAGTAAATTATAAGTAAATTACATTGTAAAATCACAGTAAATTCGCTGTAAATTCTTAGTAGATTACTCTGTAAGTTCTCAGTAAATTCTCTATAAATTACTAAGAAAAATTGCCTCTAAATTCTCAGTAAATTACTCAATAAATTACTCTTTAAATTCTCGGTAAATTACTTAGTAAGTTCCCTGTAAATTCTCAGCAAATTACTCGATAAATTCTCACTAATTTTTTTGTAAATTACTCGGAAAATTACTCAGAAAATTGTTAGTAAATTCTCAGTAAATTACATAGTAAATTCTCAGTAATTTACTCGGTGAATTTTCAATAAATTCTCCATAAATTCTCAGAAAATTACCTAATAAATTCCCAATAAATTCGAAAAAAAAATCTAACTAAATTACTCAGTGAATTCTCAGTAAATTACACAATAAATTCCTAGTAAATTCTCAATAAATTAGTCAGTAAATTCTTAGTCAATTACACTGTAATTCTCGGTAAATTACTTAGTAAATTCTAAATAAATTACTCAGTAAATTCCCATTAAATTACTCAGTAAATTCTCTAGAAATTACTATTTAAATTCTCAGTAAATTACTCAGTACATTTATTCAGTAAATTGTGAGTAAATTACCAAGTAAATTTCCAGTAAATTCTCAGTAAATTCCTAGAAATTACTCAGTGCGAAAGTTTAGAGTCCTCCAGCACAAGGGACTTTCAAAACAAGATGTGCTGCGAAAGTTTAGAGTCCTCCAGCACAAGGGACTTTCAAAACAAGATGTGCTGCGAAAGTTTAGAGTCCTCCAGCACAAGGGACTTTCAAAACAAGATGTGCTGCGAAAGTTTAGAGTCCTCCAGCACAAGGGACTTTCAAAACAAGATGTGCTGCGAAAGTTTAGAGTCCTCCAGCACAAGGGACTTTCAAAACAAGATGTGCTGCGAAAGTTTAGAGTCCTCCAGCACAAGGGACTTTCAAAACAAGATGTGCTGCGAAAGTTTAGAGTCCTCCAGCACAAGGGACTTTCAAAACAAGATGTGCTGCGAAAGTTTAGAGTCCTCCAGCACAAGGGACTTTCAAAACAAGATGTGCTGCGAAAGTTTAGAGTCCTCCAGCACAAGGGACTTTCAAAACAAGATGTGCTGCGAAAGTTTAGAGTCCTCCAGCACAAGGGACTTTCAAAACAAGATGTGCTGCGAAAGTTTAGAGTCCTCCAGCACAAGGGACTTTCAAAACAAGATGTGCTGCGAAAGTTTAGAGTCCTCCAGCACAAGGGACTTTCAAAACAAGATGTGCTGCGAAAGTTTAGAGTCCTCCAGCACAAGGGACTTTCAAAACAAGATGTGCTGCGAAAGTTTAGAGTCCTCCAGCACAAGGGACTTTCAAAACAAGATGTGCTGCGAAAGTTTAGAGTCCTCCAGCACAAGGGACTTTCAAAACAAGATGTGCTGCGAAAGTTTAGAGTCCTCCAGCACAAGGGACTTTCAAAACAAGATGTGCTGCGAAAGTTTAGAGTCCTCCAGCACAAGGGACTTTCAAAACAAGATGTGCTGCGAAAGTTTAGAGTCCTCCAGCACAAGGGACTTTCAAAACAAGATGTGCTGCGAAAGTTTAGAGTCCTCCAGCACAAGGGACTTTCAAAACAAGATGTGCTGCGAAAGTTTAGAGTCCTCCAGCACAAGGGACTTTCAAAACAAGATGTGCTGCGAAAGTTTAGAGTCCTCCAGCACAAGGGACTTTCAAAACAAGACGTGCTGCGAAAGTTTAGAGTCCTCCAGCACAAGGGACTTTCAAAACAAGACGTGCTGCGAAAGTTTAGAGTCCTCCAGCACAAGGGACTTTCAAAACAAGACGTGCTGCGAAAGTTTAGAGTCCTCCAGCACAAGGGACTTTCAAAACAAGACGTGCTGCGAAAGTTTAGAGTCCTCCAGCACAAGGGACTTTCAAAACAAGACGTGCTGCGAAAGTTTAGAGTCCTCCAGCACAAGGGACTTTCAAAACAAGACGTGCTGCGAAAGTTTAGAGTCCTCCAGCACAAGGGACTTTCAAAACAAGACGTGCTGCGAAAGTTTAGAGTCCTCCAGCACAAGGGACTTTCAAAACAAGACGTGCTGCGAAAGTTTAGAGTCCTCCAGCACAAGGGACTTTCAAAACAAGACGTGCTGCGAAAGTTTAGAGTCCTCCAGCACAAGGGACTTTCAAAACAAGACGTGCTGCGAAAGTTTAGAGTCCTCCAGCACAAGGGACTTTCAAAACAAGACGTGCTGCGAAAGTTTAGAGTCCTCCAGCACAAGGGACTTTCAAAACAAGACGTGCTGCGAAAGTTTAGAGTCCTCCAGCACAAGGGACTTTCAAAACAAGACGTGCTGCGAAAGTTTAGAGTCCTCCAGCACAAGGGACTTTCAAAACAAGACGTGCTGCGAAAGTTTAGAGTCCTCCAGCACAAGGGACTTTCAAAACAAGACGTGCTGCGAAAGTTTAGAGTCCTCCAGCACAAGGGACTTTCAAAACAAGACGTGCTGCGAAAGTTTAGAGTCCTCCAGCACAAGGGACTTTCAAAACAAGACGTGCTGCGAAAGTTTAGAGTCCTCCAACACAAGGGACTTTCCGAGGAGGTCATCAAAGCAAGTATAATACAAGATACAAAACTAAGGACAATCATTCATGCTTGAAAATACTTTCCAAAACAAAGCAAAGCAAAGCTCATCAAAACATTGATAACATAGCTTTATTAAAAATACCACTCACATAGTTCGTCAAACGTTGGGGTCAAAGCAAGTCCCAGTCCTACAAACACATGGCAAAGTCTATTGAATGCACTACGCAAAACAAGTCTAGCATGTATGCAAATGACCCCGGCATTCTTCAAAAACTAAGTCAAATCAAATCAAAACATCGTTTCTTATTTCTGGAAGACACGCTGGGTAACTACCAGGTCTTGGCCGAGGTCCCATACCTTCTCGCCGAGGTGTGGTCCCGACGGCCACATTCAAAAGCGAAGTTGGGAAAATCTGGGTTTCCCTCTTGATAAACATGAAAGGACACGAGCATGAAGAACATGAAGAACATGAACATGAGGAGATGAATGCAAGGGTCAAAACTTGTTATTACAAAAGCTGAGATTTCATGCCATGAATTCAAAAACATGGACCTGGGTACCCACACTCAAGGATCTTATCAAAACAAACACAAAAACATGAGCCTTAATGCAAACTTTCGGATCAAACGAGACTTTTCTTCAAAAACACATGAAAACCATTTTCTCTTTCTAAAACCAACTTTTAAATCAATGTATGATGTGCAGAACAAATCTGATTGTGCAATGTAGCTAGATGATCAACAAGAACGACAAAGGTAGGTTAAGATTCTAACCTCAAAACTCGAATCTAATGGTTCAAGCTCTAACGATCAAGCTTTGGGGTTCTCTCTCTCTTGCTCAAACTTCTCCTTCTTCTTCCTAGAGTTTCTCTCTCTAAAAGGTAAGATTTGATACAAAAATGATATGTTTCTCCCGACAGTCACTGACTTAATCCCTCTGCTGGGACACGTGGCACCAGCTGGTTGGCTCTACTCAAAAGGGTGACTGACTGATTAGACAAGACCAAGACGAAGTGTATTCAACAAGCTAAACAGCAAGAGCACTCCGGCAAGTAACAACATCGGTAAACAACAAGACTCTGGCAAGCAAGTGGCAAGGACATCGGCTTGGAAGGGCAACACTTGACTAAGCTGTGCCACACCTTGGCCTAGATGTGCCACACCTCGGTCTAGGTCATACCATTCCAGGAACGAAATCGCTAGTGCAAGGATCAAGGACCTAGAACGCCTAGACATTAACATCTCGGCCCAGATGATGCACATCTCGGCCTAGGCGACGCGCACCTCGGCCTAGATGGTGACATCTCGGCCATTATGCCAAGGTGAAGATGGGGGTCAACCAAAGGGGTCCCAAGATAGCTCCAAGTGAAAAAGGTCTCGAAGGTGTCTACGTTTAAGATGATCTCGACAACACACCAGGCAAGAACAAAGCATGCAAGCAATCATTCGAGCAAAACAAGACAAGATTTGCAAATGCACATATCAAAACAAGATCATCCATAAATGTATGCAAGTATGACTAAGTTAAAATAAGGGTTGTTACAATCTCCACCCTGGCATATTGGCCGAGATGTCACCATCTAGGCCGAGGCGCGCGTCGCCTAGGCCGAGATGTGCATCATCTAGGCCGAGATGTTAGTATCTAGGCGTTCTAGATCCTTGACCCTTGCACTAGCAATTTTGTTCCTGGAATGGTATGACCTAGACCGAGGTGTGACACATCTAGGCCAAGGTGTGGCACAGCTTAGTCAAGTGTTGTCCTTCCAAGACGATGTCCTTGCCACTTGCTTGCCGGAGTCTTGTTGTTTGCCGATGTTGTTACTTGCCGAAGTGCTCTTACTGTTTAGCTTGTTGAATACACTTTGTCTTGGTCTTGTCTAATTAGTCAGTCACCTTTTTGAGTAGAGCCAACCAGCCGGTGCCACGTGTCCCAACGGTGGGACTAA
This sequence comes from Camellia sinensis, assembly GCF_004153795.1. Lineage (NCBI taxonomy): Eukaryota > Viridiplantae > Streptophyta > Magnoliopsida > Ericales > Theaceae > Camellia > Camellia sinensis. Next base: position 481,482 of record NW_021028838.1, on the reverse strand, counting down.
GTCAGTGACTGTCAGGAGAAACATATCCTTTTTGTATCAAATCTTTCCTTTTAGAGAGAGAAACTCTAGGGAGAAGAAGGAGAAGTTTGAGCAAGAGAGAGTGAACTTCCAAGTTTGATCGTTGGAGCTTGAACCGTTAGATTCGAGTTTTGAGGTTAGAATCTTAACCTACTCTTGTTGTTCTTATTGATCATCTAGCTGCATTGCACGATCAAACCTGTCCGGCACGTCATGCATTGATTTGAAGTTGGTTTTAGAAAGAGAAAATGGTTTTCATGTGTTCTTGAAGAAAAGTCTCGTTTGATCTGAAAGTTTGCATTAAGGCTCATGTTTTTGTGTTTGTTTTGATAAGATCCTTGAGTATGGGTACCCAGGTCCATGTTTTTGAATTCATAGCATGAAATCTCAGCTTTCGTAATAGCAAGTTTTGATCTTTGCATTCATCTTCCTCATGTTCATGTTCTTTATGTTCTTCATGTTATCAAGGGGGGGAAACCCAGATTTTTCCCGACTTCGCTTTTGAATGTGGCCGTCGAGGCCACACCTCGGCAAGGAGGTGTGGGACCCCGGCCTAGACCTAGTAGTTGCCCAGCATGTTTTCCAGAAATAAGAAACGGTGTTTTGATTTGATTTGACTTAGTTTTTGGAGAATTCCGAGGTCATTTGCATACATGCTAGACTTGTTTTGAGTAGTGCATTCAATAGACTTCGCCATGTGTTTGTAGGACTGGGACTTGCCTTAACCCTAACGTTTGACGAACTATGTGAGTGGTATTTTTAATAAAGCTATGTTATCAATGTTTTGATGAGCTTTGCTTTGCTTTGTTTTGGAAAGTATTTGTCAAGCATGAATGATTGTTCTTAGTTTTGTATCTTGTATTATACTTGCTTTGATGACCTCCTCGAAAAGTCCCTTGTGTTGGAGGACTCTAAACTTTCGCAGCACATCTTGTCTTGAAAGTCCCTTGTGCTGGAGGACTTTAAACTTTCGCAGCACATCTTGTTTGAAAGTCCCTTGTGCTGGAGGACTCTAAACTTTCACAGCACATCTTGTTTTGAAAGTCCCTTGTACTAGAGGACTCTAAACTTTCGCAATACTCTCGTGTTAAAGGGCTACGGGCCTTTGTAACATAGGTCCCCTGTGCTAGAGGACTCTAAACTTTTGTAGCACCCTTGTTAGAGATATCTCCCTTGCTTTGTCTTGTTTTGCCACTAACGGTTTATCGCGTGGATATATTTGCCGGAATGTTATCATTGGTAATATGTTGATGCTAGTAAGCACCCTTGAAGCTTTGAAGATTTGTTAGATGGACGAGGTCCATCCCTTGTTATATAAAGTTTTGGCTTGTATTGTTTTGAAAGGACTTCGGCTATTATTCATGCAAACCCCTTTATTATTTATACCATTCACTGAGTATCCAGGCTCACCCTCTCTATATATATGTAGGTGATGAGCAAGAAGGCGGTGACGCCTAGATGTGATTCGGGAGCTTATTTTGGATTTTTGTCATGCCGGCTTGACTTGTAATTATGTCGGCAGTCTTGAAAATCATGCTTCTCGACTTGTAATATTTGTATTTCGTACACGTCGGCTTGAGAAGCCTTTTGATCAAGATGTGTGTTTTGTATGTATGTTATGTCGGCAACGAGGATGTCGGCAACCTGGTAGACTATGTTCCTTGACCTATAGTTCGTGCATTTTGTTTGTGTCGGCTTGTGAAGCCCTTTTGTTAATATGGAGGTGCGCGTTGCCTAGGCCGAGATGTGCACCATCTAGGCCAAGATGTTAATATCTAGGCGTTCTAGATCCTTGATCTGAGAATTTACTTGGAATTTACTACGTAGATTGTGTGTGGATTTTGAAAATTGGCCTTCGGTAATCTCGGATTACTGGCCATCACGGCACCATCCTACTAGGGGCGGTTTGGGGTCGTGACAGAATGGTATCAGAGCACAAGTTCCTTAATATACGTTATTCACACACTTTGAGTCCTAAAGAGCATAGGATTTACCCTTAGAAGGATGTTAGGATTGCATCATATTGCTTGTTATGTGGACAAGGTGTGCATCATCTCGGCATGCTTAATTGTTACTTGCCTGCATGTTTATTTGTTTATTTTGTTTTAAAGTCGCACTTTGCATACTCATAGCATCATGAGGAGAGGTAGACCTCCAGTTGGCCGAGATCAGTCCGAGGACAGATTAGACAAACTGGAGAGGTTAGTTGAAGGTTTGGCCCGCGAGTTAAGGCAGACCAGACAGCAGTACGCTAGTGCTACTTCGACTCAGGCCGAGCAGACAAACGGCCAAAACGCAGTTCCGCCTCCACCTCCACCTCCTCCAGTACCACAAGTGCCCACACAGCCAGCTTTATATGGGGACGGCACGATAGCTTTGATCAGGGAGTTCAAGAAAATGAAGCCACCAAGATTCCAAGGAGGTATAGAGCCGATGAAAGCCGAAGCGTGGGTTTTGGAAATGGAGAAGCTGTTCGAGATTTTTTCCAGCACCGACACCCAGAAGGTGACATTAGCAGCTTTTACACTAGATGACGACGCCCGCAGATGGTGGATGATGGTTCGAGAAAGCAATCCAGACTTGACCTGGACCCGATTTTTGGAATTGTTTTACACCAAGCATTTTCCCTTAAGTGTTCGAAATTGCAAGGCTACTAAGTTTCAGACTTTGACGCAAGGCAGTAGAACAGTAGCTGAATATGACCGTGCCTTTACCGAGTTGGCGAGGTACGCACCCCACATAGTCAATGATGAATACATAAAGGCTAGGAAGTTCGAAAGTGGGCTCCGTGGATCGATACAAGACCGGGTTAACATGCTCAACATGCCGACTTACGCCGGAGTGCTGGACAAAGCCATTCTAGCCGAAGCTAACTTGAACAGATACCAGAGTTCGGGAGAGAGCCAGAAGAAGAGGCAGAGTTATGACAATCGCCGAGCACAGTTTGGTACCAAGAAGAAAGCGAATGTTGGCAGTTCAAGCAACCCAAGGTAGAAAAGTGGAACTAAGCCGACTTGTTCCAGTTGTGGGAAGCCACATTTCGGGGTCTGTCGTCGGGCGTCTGGGGCTTGTTACAAGTGTGGTGAAATAGGTCATTTTGTGAGGGACTGTCCAAAGACAAGGGCTGATGAAGGTAAGAAAGATAAGAATACCTCGGGTTCCATACAGAAGGGTAACGTTGGGAAAGGACCGATGAGGCAAGGCAGAGTTTTTGCACTGGTACTAGGAGACACTCAAAATGCTGAGACAGTGGTGTCAGGTATACTTCCGATTTGCTCTCAAAATGCATATGTATTGATTGATTCGGGTTCTACGCATTCATTCATTTATGCTAAGTTTGCCGAGAAGATTAATAGGAAACTAGAACCCCTTGATTATGTATTAACTGTATCTACTCTATTTGGGAGATCTATGAATGTTGCATCCATCTATCGAGCATGTGTTGTTGTGATTGGGAATGTTGAATTGTTAGATGATTTAATGCCATTGGACATAACTCATTTTGATGTCATATTGGGGATGGATTGGTTAGTGGCAAATCACGCATCCATAAATTCTGTTTCTAAGAGTGTCACATTAAGACCCCCAAAACTAGCCGAGGTCACGTTTCAGGGTAAGGGAGTAGTATCCCTACCTTACTTAATTTCATCCAAGAAAGCCTATAGGTTGATCCAAAAAGGGTGTCAAGGTTATCTGTGTAGCATATTACGTAATTTGAATGGAAGTGTTGAGTTAGCCGACGTCCCAGTGGTTAATGAATTCCCCGACGTCTTTCCAAATGATTTGCCTGGACACTTAGTTGATAGAGAGGTAGAGTTTACTGTTGACATCATATCAGGAACCCAGCCCATCTCTAAAGCACCCTATAGGATGGCCCCCGCTGAGCTTAAGGAATTGAAACTTCAACTACAAGAGTTGCTAGAAAAGAGTTTTATTAGGCCGAGCACTTCATCCTAGGGAGCACCCGTCTTGTTTGTTAAGAAGAAGGATGGTACACTTCGTCTTTGTATCGATTACCGGGAACTGAATAAGGTAACCATCAAGAATAAGTACCCGTTGCCGAGGATAGACGATTTGTTTGATCAGTTGCAAGGAGCACAAGTCTTTTCCAAAATTGACCTTAGGTCGGGCTACCATCAGCTTAAAGTCAAAGCCGAGGATGTTAAGAAGACCGCTTTTCGGACGAGGCATGGCCACTACGAGTTTTTAGTAATGCCTTTTGGAGTAACCAATGCCCCTGCAGCATTTATGGATTTGATGAACAGAGTCTTTAAGCCATATCTAGATGAGTTTGTGGTTGTCTTCATCGATGATATATTGATCTACTCTAAGAGTAAAGGCGAACACGAGGAGCATTTGAGACTTACCTTACAGACTTTGAGGGATCGGAAATTGTATGCTAAATTTAACAAATGTGAGTTTTGGCTTTCCACTATTTCATTTTTGGGTCATGTAATTGATAAAGAGGGTATTTCGGTCGATCCTAGTAAAATTGAAGCCGTTGTGAATTGGACGAGGCCGGTTAATGTGTCCAAGGTTCGTAGCTTTTTGGGATTAGCTGGTTATTACAGAAAGTTCGTAAAGGATTTCTCAAGGATTGCAATTCTGTTGACACAACTGACCAAGAAGGGAGTGGCTTACGAATGGACTAAGGATAGAGAAGCAGCCTTCCAGGAGTTGAAGACGAGGTTAGTCACAGCACCAATTCTTATACTACCATCAGGTAATGAAGAGTTTCATGTTTATAGTGATGCTTCGCATAAGGGTCTGGGTTGTGTATTAATGCAAAAAGGTAGGGTTATAGCATATGCCTCTCACCAGTTAAAGCCACATGAAAAGAACTATCCCACCCATGATCTAGAATTAGCAACCGTGGTATTTGCTTTGAAGATTTGGCGCCACTACTTGTATGGAGCTTCTTGTCAGGTTTTTACGGATCATAAGAGCTTAAAGTACTTGTTCACTCAGAAGGAATTGAATATGAGGCAGAGAAGATGGCTTGAGTTGTTGAAAGACTACGATATGCAGATTCAATATCATCCAGGTAAAGCTAACACCGTAACCGACGCTTTGAGCAGAAAGGTGGTTGGAAATTTGGCGTGTCTAACCACGACCTCAGTGGAGCCGACTATTGTTGAGGAAGTAAAGACAAGACAAATGGAGGATGAATTCTTCAAGAAGGTAGCCGATGAGATTGTCACAAAGCCGAGATCAGGGTACACCATAGAAAATCAAGTGCTCAAGTTTGAAGGAAGATTGTGTCTGGCCGACATCCCAGAGTTGAAAAGGAAAATTTTGCAGGAAGCTCATGGTTCCAAGTTTGCTGTTCACCCAGGGAACACCAAGATGTATCAGGATGTGAAGCAGACGTTTTGGTGGCCGAATATGAAAGGAGAAATAGCCGAATTCGTGTCGCAGTGCTTGTATTGTCAACAAGTGAAAGTAGAACATCAAAGGCCAGCAGGACTTCTTCAACCTTTACCGATTCCTGAGTGGAAAAGGGAGCACATCTCCATGGACTTTGTGGTTGGTTTGCCAAAAACGGAGCATGTATTGTCGTGATTGAGAATGTTGAATTGTTAGCTGATTTAATGCCATTAGACATAACTCATTTTGATGTCATATTGGGGATGGATTGGTTAGTGGCAAATCACGCATCCATAAATTGTGTTTCTAAGAGTGTCACATTAAGACCCCCAAAACTAGCCGAGGTCACGTTTCAGGGTAAGGGAGTAGTATCCCTACCTTACTTAATTTCATCCAAGAAAGCTCCCCAGACTGATGGGCAAACGGAGAGGACGATTCAGACACTTGAAGATATGCTTAGACTATGTGTATTGAACCTCCAAGGAAGTTGGGGAGTACATTTGCCTTTGGTGGAATTTACCTACAACAACAGTTATCAAGCTAGCATTGGCATGGCGCCGTATGAAGCACTGTATGGAAGAAAGTGCAGGTCGCCGGTATGTTAGACCGAGGTAGGAGACAAAGCTCTGCTTGGTCCCAAGTTAATTCAAGTAACAACCGAGAAGATTAAGCTCGTTCAGCAAAGAATCAAAATCGCACAGAGTCGACAGAAGAGTTATGCCGACCAGAAAAGAAGAAAGTTGGAATTTGAAGTCGGGGACCACGTGTTCCTGAAGATTTCGCCGATGAAAGGAGTTACAAGATTTGGGAAAAAGGGTAAGTTAACACCCCGTTACATCGGGCCTTTTGAAATTCTTGAGAAGGTTAACCTCGCTGCCTACAGACTTGCTTTACCGCCAGGGTTGAGCCAAGTCCATAATGTATTTCATGTTTCGATGTTGAGGAAGTATATTCGAGATTCGCTACATGTGATCGACTATTTCGGAATTGTAATTAATGAAGATTTGGGCTACGAAGAGAAGCCGATACGGATTGTCGATAGGCAGGTGAAACAGTTGAGAAGTAAGTCGATACCAATGATGAAAGTTGAATGGAAGGAGCATTACAGTGAGGATGCTACCTGGGAAATGGAAGAGGAAATGAAAGTCCGACATCCAGAATTGTTTTTAGAACAAGGTAACTCAAGTTTGGGGACCAAACTTCTTTAAGGGGGGTAGGATGTAACAACCCTTATTTCAACTTAGTCATACTGCCTACAATTATGAATGATCTTGTTTTAGTATGTGCATTTGCAAATCTTGTCTTGTTTTGCTCGAATGTTGCTTGCTTGCTTTGTTCTTGCCTAGTGTGTTGCCGAGGTCATCTTAAGCCTAGACACCTTTGAAACCTTTTCCACTTAGAACTGTCATGGAATCCCTTCGGTTGACCTCCATCTCCACTCTGGCATATTGGTCGAGATGTCACCATCTAGGCCAAGGCACGCGTCGCCTAGGCCGAGATGTGCATCATCTAGGCCGAGATGTTAGTATCTAGGCGTTCTAGATCCTTGACCCTTGCACTAGCGATTTTGTTCCTGGAATGGTATGACCTAGACCGAGGTGTGGCACAGCTTAGTCAAGTGTTGTCCTTCCAAGCCGATGTCCTTGCCACTTGCTTGCCGAAGTCTTGTTGTTTGCCGATGTTGTTACTTGCCGGAGTGCTCTTGCTGTTTAGCTTGTTGAATACACTTTGTCTCGGTCTTGTCTAATCAGTCAGTCACCTTTTTGAGTAGAGCCAACCAGCCGGTGCCACGTATCCCAGCGGTGGGACTAAGTCAGTGACTGTCAGGAGAAACATATCCTTTTTGTATCAAATCTTGCCTTTTAGAGAGAGAAACTCTAGGGAGAAGAATGAGAAGTTTGAGCAAGAGAGAGTGAACTTCCAAGCTTGATCGTTGGAGCTTGAACCGTTAGATTCGAGTTTTGAGGTTAGAATCTTAACCTACTCTTGTTGTTTTATTGATCATCTAGCTGCATTGCACGATCAAACCTGTCCGGCACGTCATGCATTGATTTAAAGTTGGTTTTAGAAAGAGAAAATGGTTTTCATGTGTTCTTGAAGAAAAGCCTCGTTTGATCCGAAAGTTTGCATTAAGGCTCATGTTTTTGTGTTTGTTTTGATAAGATCCTTGAGTATGAGTACCCAGGTCCATGTTTTTGAATTCATAGCATGAAATCTCAGTTTTCGTAATAGCAAGTTTTGATCTTTGCATTCATCTTCCTCATGTTCATGTTCTTTATGTTCTTCATGTTATCAAGGGGGGGAAACCCAGATTTTTCCCGACTTCGCTTTTGAATGTGGCCGTCGGGGCCACACCTCGGCAAGGAGGTGTGGGACCTCGGTCTAAACCTGGTAGTTGCCCAGCATGTTTTCCAGAAATAAGAAACGGTGTTTTGATTTGATTTGACTTAGTTTTTGGAGAATTCCGAGGTCATTTGCATGCATACTAGACTTGTTTTGAGTAGTGCATTCAATAGACTTTGCCATGTGTTTGTAGGACTGAGACTTGCCTTGACCCCGACGTTTGACGAACTATGTGAGTGGTATTTTTAATAAAGCTATGTTATCAATGTTTTGATGAGCTTTGCTTTGCTTTGTTTTGGAAAGTATTTGTCAAGCATGAATGATTGTCCTTAGTTTTGTGTCTTGTATTATACTTGCTTTGATGACCTCCTCGGAAAGTCCCTTGTGTTGGAGGACTCTAAACTTTCGCAGCACATCTTGTCTTGAAAGTCCCTTGTGCTGGAGGACTTTAAACTTTCGCAGCATATCTTATTTGAAAGTCCCTTGTGCTGGAGGACTCTAAACTTTCGCAGCACATCTTGTTTGAAAGTCCCTTGTGCTGGAGGACTCTAAACTTTTGGAACACATCTTGTTTTGAAAGTCCCTTGTACTGGAGGACTCTAAACTTTCACAGTACTCTCGTGTTAAAGGGCTACAGGCCTTTGTAACATAGGTCCCCTGTGCTAGAGGACTCTAAACTTTTGTAGCACCCTTGTTCGAGATATCTCCCTTGCTTTGTCTTGTTTTGCCACTGACGGTTTACCGCGTGGATATATTTGCCGGAATGTTATCATTGGTAATATGTTGATGCTAGTAAGCACCCTTGAAGCTTTGAAGATTTGTTAGATGGATGAGGTCCATCCCTTGTTATATAAAGTTTTGGCTTGTATTGTTTTGAAAGGACTTCGGCTATTATTCATGCAAACCCCTTTATTATTTATACCATTCACTGAGTATCCAGGCTCACCCTCTCTATATATATGTAGGTGATGAGCAAGAAGGCGATGACGCCTAGATGTGATTCGCGAGCTTGTTTTGGATTTTTGTCATGCCGGCTTGACTTGTAATTATGTCGACAGTCTTGAAAATCATGCTTCTCGACTTGTAATATTTGTATTTCGTACACGTCGGCTTGAGAAGCCTTTTGATCAGATGTGTGTTTTGTATGTATGTTATGTCGGCAACGAGGATGTCGGCAATTTGGCAGACTATGTTCCTTGACCTATAGTTCGTGTGTTTTGTTTGTGTCGGCTTGTGAAGCCCTTTGTTAAAATGTAAGATGTAATTTGTACTTTGCTTCATTTGTAATTAAGTTGTAACCCATATGAAGATGATTGCTATTTCATTTGACTTATGCACCGCTCTTATGGACTAATCTGATTCGTATGTATCGCTTCCGCACTTGTGAGCCCCATATATTTATACTCAGTTGTGTATGAATTTTGAAAGTTGGCCTTCGGTAATCTCGGATTACTGGCCATCACAGCACTAAACTACTAGGGGCGGTTTGGGGTCGTGACAAGTGAATTCTCTAAAAATTACTTAATTAATTACTGAGTAAATTACTTAGTAAATTACTCAGTAAATTCTCAGGAAATACTCAGTAAATTCCCAGTAAATTCCTTATAAATTCTCAGTAAATTACTTAGAAAATTGCCAGTAATTTCTAAGTAAATTCCCTGTAAATTCTCAATAAATTACTCTAGAAATTCCCACTATGTTCTCAATAAATTACACAGCAAATTTCTAGTAAATTACTCAGTGCATTACTCCGTAAATTGCCACTAAATTACTCAGTAAATTATAGTAAATTCTCAGAAATTACTCAGAAAATTTTCAGTAAATTAACAGTAAGTTCTCAGTAAATTCCCAATAAATTCTAACTACATTATTTAGTAAATTCCCAGTAAATTCTCAACAAATTACTTAGTAAATTCTGAGTGAATTCCCCATAAATTACTCATTAAATTCTCTGTAAATTACTCAATAAATTCTCTGTAAATTAATCAGTAAATTCCTAACAAATTCTCAATAAATACACAGTAAATTACTCAGTAAATTCTGAATAAATTCTCCGTAAATTCCCACAAAATTCCATGTAAATTCTTAGTAAATTACTCAGAAAATTCTCAATAAATTCTCAATAAATTACTTAGTAAATTCCCAGCAAAATCTCAGTAAATTACTTAGTAAATTCTTCTTAAATTACTTAGCAATTTTCAGTAAATTACGTAGTAAATTGCAAGTAAATTACATTGTAAAATCACAGTAAATTTGCTGTAAATTCTCAGTAGATTACTCTGTAAGTTCTCAGTAAATTCTCTGTAAATTACTAAGAAAAATTGCCTCTAAATTCTCAGTAAATTACTAATTCAATTTTCAGTAAATTCTCAATAAATTCTCAATAAATTACTCAATAAATTACTCTTTAAATTCTCTGTAAATTACTTAATAAGTTCCCTGTAAATTCTCAGCAAATTACTCGATAAGTTCTCACTATTTTTTTTTGGTAAATTACTCAGAAAATTACTCAGTAAATTGTTAGTAAATTCTCAGTAAATTACATAGTAAATTCTCAGTAATTTACTCGGTAAATTTTCAGAAAATTACCTAATAAATTCTCAATAAATTCCAAAAAAAAATCTAACTAAATTACTCAGTGAATTCTCAGTAAATTACACAATAAATTCTCAGTAAATTCTCAATAAATTAGTTAGTAAATTCTAAATAAATTACTCAGTAAATTCCCATTAAATTACTCAGTAAATTCTCTAGAAATTACTATTTAAATTCTTAGTAAATTACTTAGTACATTTATTCAGTAAATTGTGAGTAAATTACCAAGTAAATTTTCAGTAAATTCTCAATAAATTCCGAGAAATTACTCAGTAAATATCTAATAAATTCTCAAAAAATTATTCAGTAAATTTCCAATAAATACTTAGTAAATCACTAAGTAAATTACTGAGTAAATTCTCAGTAAATTCTAAAAAAAATCTCAATAATTTAATCCTTAGATTCCCAATAAATTTCTTAATAAATTTTCAGTAAATTCTCAATAAATTGCTCAGTAAATTACTAGTAAATTCCCAATAAATTATTCAATATATTCCCAATAAATTCTTAGTAAATTACTCAGAAAATTCTCAGTATATTCTCAGTAAATTAACAAGTAAATTCCCAGTAAATTACTCATAAAATTCCCAGTAAAATTACTTAGTAAATTTTCAGTAAATTCTCTGTAAATTACTCCTTAAATTATCTGTAAATTCTTAGAAAATTCTAAGAAAATTTCTCAACAAATTAAACAGTAAATTGTTGGTAAATTACCCAGTAAATTCTCTGTCAATTCCTTGTAAAATCCCAGCAAATTACTCAGTAAATTCTCAGAAAATTACTCAGTAAATTGACAACAAATGCTCAGTAGATTACTCAGAAAATTCTCAGTAAATTCTCTAAAAATTACTCATTAAATTCCCAGTAAATTACTCAGTTAAGTCCCAATCAATTCTCAATAAATTCCCAAGAAATACTCAGAAAGTTGCGCCGTAAATTCCCAATAATTTACTCAGTAAATTCAATGTAAATTACTCAGTCAGTAAATTACTCTCTAAATTTTCAGTAAATTTCAAATAAATTACAAAATAAATTCTCAACAAATTCCTAGTAAATTACTCAGTAAATTCGTAATAAATTTTCTATAAATTACTTAGAAAATTTCTCAGTGAATTCTCTAAAAATTACTCAAATAATTACTGATACTTAGTAAATTCTCAGAAAATTTCCAGTAAATTCCTTGTAAATTCTCAGTAAATTACTCAAAAAATTGCCAGTAATTTCTAAGTAAATTCCCTGTAAATTCTCAATAAATTACTCTAGAAATTCCCACTATGTTCTCAATAAATTACACAACAAATTCCCAGTAAATTACTCAGTGCATTACTCTGTAAATTGCCACTAAATTACTCAGTAAATTATAGTAAATTCTCAGAAATTACTCAGAAAATTTCCAGTAAATTAACAGTAAGTTCTCAGTAAATTCCCAATAAATTCTAACTACATTATTTAGTAAATTCCCAATAAATTCTCAACAAATTACTTAGTAAATTCTGAGTGAATTCCCCGTAAATTACTTATTAAATTCTCTGTAAATTACCCAATAAATTCTCTATAAATTAATCAGTAAATTCCTAACAAATTCTCAATAAATACACAGTAAATTACTCAGTAAATTCTGAGTAAATTCTCAGTAAATTACTTAGTAAATTCCCAGCAAAATCTCAGTAAATTACTTAGTAAATTCTTCTTAAATTACTTAGCAATTCTCAATAAATTACCTAGTAAATTGCAAATAAATTATAAGTAAATTATTGTAAAATCACAATAAATTCACTGTAAATTGTCAGTAGATTACTCTGTATGTTCTCAGTAAATTCTCTGTAAATTACTAAGAAAAATTGCGTCTAAATTCTCAGTAAATTACTCAATAAATTACTCTTTAAATTCTCTGTAAATTACTTAGTAAGTTTATTACTCAATAAATTACTCTTTAAATTCTCTGTAAATTACTTAGTAAGTTTCCTGTAAATTCTCAGTAAATTACTCGATAAGTTCTCACTCATTTTTTTGTAAATTACTCAGAAAATTACTCAGTAAATTGTTAGTAAATTCTCAGTAATTTACTCGGTAAATTTTCAATAAATTCTCTATAAATTTTCAAAAAATTACCTAATAAATTCCCAATAAATTTGAAGTAAATTCCAAAAAAAATCTAACTAAATTACTCAGTGAATTCTCAATAAATTACACAATAAATTCTTAGTAAATTCTCAATAAATTAGTTAGTAAATTCTCAGTCAATTACACTGTAATTCTCGGTAAATTACTCAGTAAATTACCATTAAATTACTCAGTACATTTATTCAGTAAATTGTGAGTAAATTACCAAGTAAATTTTCAGTAAATTCTCAGTAAATTCCTAGAAATTACTCAGCAAATATCTAATAAATTCTCAAAAAATTATTCAATAAATTCCCAATAAATACTCAGTAAATCACTAAGTAAATTACTGAGTAAATTCTCAGCAAATTCTAAAAAAAATCTCAGTAATTTAATCCTTAAATTCCCAGTAAATTTCTTAGTAAATTCTCAATAAATTGCTCAGTAAATTGCTCAGTAAATTACTAGTAAATTCCAAGTAAATTATTCAGTAAATTCCTAATAAATTCTCAGGCAATTCCCTGTAAATTTTTCGTAAATTCTTAGTAAATTACTCAACAAATTTCCAGTATATTCTCAGTAAATTAATAAGTAAATTCCCAGTAAAATTACTAAGTAAATTTCTAGTAAATTCTCTGTAAATTACTCCTTAAATTATTTGTAAATTCCTAGAAAATTCTAAGAAAATTTCTCAACAAATTAAACAGCAAATAGTTGGTAAATTACCTAGTAAATTCTTTGTCAATTCCCTGTAAAATCCCAGCAAATTACTCTGTAAGTTCTCAGTAAATTCTCAGAAAATTACTCAGTAAATTGCCAACAAATGCTCAGTAGATTACTCAAAAAATTCTCAGTAAATTCTCTAAAAATTCCTCATTAAATTTCCAGTAAATTACTCAGTTAATTCCCAATCAATTCTCAATAAATTCCCAGGAAATACTCAGAAAGTTGCGCCGTAAATTCCCAATAATTTACTCAGTAAATTCAATGTAAATTACTCAGTAAATTACTCTCTAAATTTTCAGTTAATTTCACATAAATTATAGAATAAATTCTCAACAAATTCCTAGTAAATTCGCAATAAATTTTCTATAAATTACTTAGAAAATTTCTCTGTGAATTCTCTAAAAATTACTCAATTAATTACTGAGTAAATTACTTAGTAAATTACTCAGAAAATTGCCAGTAATTTCTAAGTAAATTCCCTGTAAATTCTCAATAAATAACTCTAGAAATTCCCACTATGTTCTCAATAAATTACACAGCAAATTCCCAGTAAATTAGTCAGTAAATTACAGTAAATTCTCAGAAATTACTCAGAAAATTTTCAGTAAATTAACAGTAAGTTCTCAGTAAATTTCCAATAAATTCTAACTACATTATTTAGTAAATTTCCAGTAAATTCTCAAACAATTACTTAGTAAATTCTGAGTAAATTCTCAGTAAATTAATCAGTAAATTCCTAGCAATTTCTCAATAAATACACAATAAATTACTCAGTAAATTCTGAGTAAATTCTCCGTAAATTCCCACAAAATTCCATGTAAATTCTTAGTAAATTACTTAGAAAATTCTCAGTAAATTCTCAGTAAATTACTTAGTAAATTCCAAGTAAAATCTCAGTAAATTACCTAGTAAATTGCAAGTAAATTATAAGTAAATTACATTGTAAAATCACAGTAAATTCACTGTAAATTCTCAGTAGATTACACTGTAAGTTCTTAGTAAATTCTCTGTAAATTACTAAGAAAAATTGCCTCTAAATTCTCAGTAAATTACTCATCAAATTTTCAATAAATTCTCAATAAATTCTCAGTAAATTACTCAATAAATTACTCTTTAAATTCTCTGTAAATTACTTAGTAAGTTCCCTGTAAATTCTCAGTAAATTACTCGATAAGTTCTCACTAATTTTTTTGTAAATTACTCAGAAAATTACTCAGTAAATTGTTAGTAAATTCTCAGTAATTTACCCGGTAAATTTTAAATAATTTCTCTATAAATTCTCAAAAAATTACCTAATAAATTCCCAATAAATTCGAAGTAAATTCCAAAAAAAATCTAACTAAATTACTTAGTGAATTCTCAGTAAATTACACAATAAATTCTTAGTAAATTCTCAATAAATTAGTTAGTAAATTCTCAGTCAATTACACTGTAATTCTCGGTAAATTACTCAGTAAATTACCATTAAGTTACTCAGTACATTTATTCAGTAAATTGTGAGTAAATTACCAAGTAAATTTCCAGTAAATTCTCAGTAAATTCCTAGAAATTACTCAGCAAATGTCTAATAAATTCTCAAAAAATTATTCAGTAAATGCCCAATAAATACTCAGTAAATCACTAAGTAAATTACTGAGTAAATTCTCAGCAAATTCTAAAAAAATTCTCAGTAATTTAATCCTTAAATTCCTAGTAAATTTTATAGTAAATTTTCAGTAAATTCTCAATAAATTGCATAGTAAATTGCTCAGTAAATTACTAGTAAATTCCAAGTAAATTATTCAGTAAATTCCCAATAAATTCTTAGGCAATTCCCTATAAATTTTTCGTAAATTCTTAGTAAATTACTCAACAAATTTCCAGTATATTCTCAGTAAATTATTAAGTAAATTCCCAGTAAAATTACTTAGTAAATTTCCAGTAAATTCTCTGTAAATTACTCCTTAAATTATCTGTAAATTCCTAGAAAATTCTAAGAAAATTTCTCAACAAATTAAACAGCAAATAGTTGGTAAATTACCCAGTAAATTCTCTGTCAATTCCCTGTAAAATCCCAGCAAATTACTCTGTAAGTTCTCAGTAAATTCTCAGAAAATTACTTAGCAAATTGCCAACAAATGCTCAGTAGATTACTCAAAAAATTCTCAGTAAATTCTCTAAAAATTACTCATTAAATTCCCAGTAAATTACACAATTAATTCCCAATCAATTCTCAATAAATTCCCAGGAAATACTCAGAAAGTTGCGCCGTAAATTCCCAATAATTTACTCAGTAAATTCAATGTAAATTACTCAGTAAATTACTCTCTAAATTTTCAGTAAATTCCAAATAAATTACAGAATAAATTCTCAACAAATTCCTAGTAAATTACTCAGTAAATTCGCAATAAATTTTCTATAAATTACTTAGAAAATTTCTCAGTGAATTCTCTAAAAATTACTTAATTAATTGCTGAGTAAATTACTTAGTAAATTACTCAGAAAATACTCAGTAAATTCCCAGTAAATTCCTTGTAAATTCTCAGTAAATTACTCAGAAAATTGCTAGTAATTTCTAAGTAAATTTCCTGTAAATTCTCAATAAATTACTCTAGAAATTCCCACTATGTTCTCAATAAATTACACAGCAAATTCCCAATAAATTACTCAGTGCATTACTCTGTAAATTGCCACTAAATTACTCAGTAAATTACAGTAAATTCTCAGAAATTACTCAGAAAATTTTCAGTAAATTAACAGTAAGTTCTCAATAAATTCCCAATAAATTCTAACTACATTGTTTAGTAAATTTCCAGTAATTTCTCAAACAATTGCTTAGTAAATTCTGAGTAAATTCTTAGTAAATTACTCATTAAATTCTCTGTAAATTACTCAATAAATTCTCTGTAAATTAATCAGTAAATTCCTAGCAAATTCTCAATAAATACACAGTAAATTACTTAGTAAATTATGAGTAAATTCTCCGTAAATTCCCATAAAATTCCATGTAAATTCTTAGTAAATTACTTAGAAAATTCTCAGTAAATTCTCAGTAAATTACTTAGTAAATTCCCAGTAAAATCTCAGTAAATTACCTAGTAGATTGCAAGTAAATTATAAGTAAAATACATTGTAAAATCACAGTAAATTCGCTGTAAATTCTCAGTAGATTATTCTGTAAGTTCTTAGTAAATTCTCCGTAAATTACTAAGAAAAATTGCCTCTAAATTCTCAGTAAATTACTCATCAAATTTTTAGTAAATTCTCAATAAATTCTCAGTAAATTACTCAATAAATTACTCTTTAAATTCTCTGTAAATTACTTAGTAAGTTCCCTGTAAATTCTCAGTAAATTACTCGATAAGTTCTCACTAATTTTTTTGTAAATTACTCAGAAAATTACTCAGTAAATTGTTAGTAAATTCTCAGTAAATTACATAGTAAATTCTCAGTAATTTACTCGGTAAATTTTCAATAAATTCTCCATAAATTCTCAGAAAATTACCTAACAAATTCCCAATAAATTGTCAGTAAATTCCAAAAAAAAAATATAACTAAATTACTCAGTGAATTCTCAGTAAATTACACAATAAATTCTTAGTAAATTACACAATAAATTAGTCAGTAAATTCTCAGTCACTTACACAGTAATTCTCGGCAAATTGCTCAGTAAATTCTCAGTAAATTCCCATTAAATTACTTAGTAAATTCTCTAGAAATTACTATTTAAATTCTCAGTAAATTACTCAGTACATTTATTCAGTAAATTGTGAGTAAATTACCTAGTAAATTTCTAGTAAATTCTCAGTAAATTCTGAGAAATTACTTAGTAAATATCTAATAAATTCTCAAAAAATTATTAAGTAAATTTCTGAGTAAATTCTCCGCAAATTCTAAACAAATTCCCAGTAATTTAATCCTTAAATTCCCAGTAAATTTCATAATAAATTTTCAGTAAATTCTTAATAAATTGCTCAGTAAATTACTTGTAAATTCCGAGTAAATTATTCAGCAAATTCCCAATAACTTCTCAGGCAATTCCCTGTAAATTTTTCGTAAATTCTTAGTAAATTACTCAGCAAATTCCCAGTATATTCTCAGTAAATTAATAAGTAAATTCCCAGTAAATTACTAATAAAATTCCCAGTAAAATTACTTAGTAAATTTTCAATAAATTCTCTGTAAATTACTCATTAAATTATCTGTAAATTCCTAGAAAATTCTAAGAAAATTTCTCAACAAATTAAACAGTAAATTGTTGGTAAATTACCCAGTAAATTCTCTGTCAATTCCCTGTAAAATCCCAGCAAATTACCGAATTAAATTTCATATAAATTCTCAGTAAATTACTCGATTAATTCCCAGTCAATTCTCAATAAGTTCTTAGTAAATTACTCAGTAAATTCCCTAAAAATTCCCAGTAAATTACTCAGTTAATTCCCAATCAATTCTCAATAAATTCCCAAGAAATACTCGGAAAGTTACGCCGTAAATTCCCAATAATTTACTCAGTAAATTCAATGTAAATTACTCAGTAAATTCTCAGTAAATTACTCTCTAAATTTTCAGTAAATTCCAAATAAATTACAGAATAAATTCTCAACAAATTCCTAGTAAATTACTCAGTAAATTCGCAATTAATTTTCTATAAATCACTTAGAAAATTTCTCAGTGAATTTTCTAAAAATTACTCAATTAATTACTGAGTAAATTACTTAGTAAATTACTCAGTAATTTCTCAGAAAATACTCAATAAATTACTCAGAACATTTCCAGTAATTTCTAAGTAAATTCCCAGTAAATTCTCAATAAATTACTCTAGAAATTCCCACTATGTTCTCAATAAATTACACAGCAAATTCCCAGAAAATTGCTTAGTGCATTACTCTGTAAATTGCCACTAAATTACTCAGTAAATTATAGTAAATTCTCAGAAATTACTTAGAAAATTTTCAGTAAATTAACTGTAAGTACTCAGTAAATTCCCAATAAATTCTAACTACATTATTTAGTAAATTCTCAGTAAATTCTCAACAAATTACTTAGTAAATTCTTAGTAAATTCTGAGTGAATTCCTAGTAAATTACTCATTAAATTCTCTGTAAATTACTCAATAAATTCTCTGTAAATTAATCAGTA
Organism: Camellia sinensis; assembly: GCF_004153795.1. Lineage (NCBI taxonomy): Eukaryota > Viridiplantae > Streptophyta > Magnoliopsida > Ericales > Theaceae > Camellia > Camellia sinensis. The sequence continues at coordinate 463,212 of NW_021028838.1, read as the reverse complement.
AATTCCTAGCAAATTCTCAATAAATACACAGTAAATTACTCAGTAAATTCTGAGTAAATTCTCCGTTAATTTCCACAAAATTCCATGTAAATTAAATTCTCCGTAAATTCCCACAAAATTCCATGTAAATTCTTAGTAAATTACTCTAAAAATTCCCAGTAAATTCTCAGTAAATTACTTAGTAAATTCCCAGCAAAATCTCAGTAAATTACTTAATAAATTCTTCTTAAATTACTTAGCAATTCTCGGTAAATTACCTAGTAAATTGCAAGTAAATTATAAGTAAATTACATTGTAAAATCACAGTAAATTTACTGTAAATTCTCAATAGATTACTCTGTAAGTTCTCAGTAAATTCTCTGTAAATTACTAAGAAAAATTGCCTCTAAATTCTCAGTGAATTACTCATCAAATTTTCAATAAATTCTCAGTAAATTACTCAATAAATTACTCTTTAAATTCTCTGTAAATTACTTAGTAAGTTCCCTGTAAATTCTCAGAAAATTCCTCGATACGTTCTCACTAATTTTTTTGTAAATTACTCAGAAAATTACTTAGTAAATTGTTAGTAAATTCTCAGTAATTTACTCAATAATTTTTCAATAAATTCTTCATAAATTCTCAGAAAATTACCTAATAAATTCCCAATAAATTGTCAGTAAATTCCAAAAAAAATCTAACTAAATTACTCAGTGAATTCTCAGTAAATTACACAATAAATTCCCAGTAAATTCTCAATAAATTAGTCAGTACATTCTCAGTCAATTACACTGTAATTCTCGGTAAATTACTCAGTAAATTCCCATTAAATTACTTAGTAAATTCTCTAGAAATTGCTATTTAAATTCTTAGTAAATTACTTAGTACATTTATTCAGTAAGTTGTGAGTAAATTACCAAGTAAATTTCTAGTAAATTCTCAGTAAATTCCTAGAAATTACTCAGTAAATAACTAATAAATTCTCAAAAAATTATTCAGAAAATTTCCAACAAATACTCAGTAAATCAATAAGTAAATTACTAAGTAAATTCTCCGCAAATTCTAAACAAATTCCCGGTAATTTAATCCTTAAATTCCCAGTAAATTTCTTAATAAATTTTCAGTAAATTCTCAATAAATTGCTCAGTAAATTACTTGTAAATTCCCAGTAAATTATTCAGTAAATTTCCAATAAATTCTCAGGCAATTCCCTGTAAATTTTTCGTAAATTCTTAGTAAATTACTCAGCAAATTCCCAATATATTCTCAGTAAATTACTCATAAAATTCCAAGTAAAATTACTTAGTAAATTTCCAGTAAATTTTCTGTAAATTACTCCTTAAATTATCTGTAAATTCCTAGAAAATTCTAAGAAAATTTCTCAACAAATTAAACAGTAAATTGTTGGTAAATTACCCAGTAAATTCTCTATCAATTCCCTGTAAAATCCCAGCAAATTACTCTGTAAGTTCTCAGTAAATTCTCAGAAAATTACTCAATAAATTGCCAACAAATGTTCAGTAGATTACTCAGAAAATTCTCAGTAAATTCTCTAAAAATTCCTCATTAAATTCCCAGTAAATTACTCAGTTAATTCCCAATCAATTCTCAATAAATTCCTAGGAAATACTCAAAAAGTTGCGCCGTAAATTCCCAATAATTTACTCAGTAAATTCAATGTAAATTACTCAGTAAATTCTCAGTAAATTACTCTCTAAATTTTCAGTAAATTCCAAATAAATTACAGAATAAATTCTCAACAAATTCTCAGTAAATTACTCAGTAATTCGCAATTAATTTTCTATAAATCACTTAGAAAATTTCTCAGTGAATTTTCTAAAAATTACTCAATTAATTACTGAGTAAATTACTTAGTAATTTCTCAGAAAATACTCAGTACAGTAAATTCCTTGTAAATTCTCAGTAAATTACTCAGAACATTTCCAGTAATTTCTAAGTAAATTCCCGGTAAATTCTCAATAAATTACTCTACAAATTCCCACTATGTTCTCAATAAATTACACAGCAGATTCCCAGTAAATTGCTTAGTGCATTACTCTGTAAATTGCCACTAAATTACTCAGTAAATTATAGTAAATTCTCAGAAATTACTCAGAAAATTTTCAGTAAATTAACAGTAAATGCTCAGTAAATTCCCAATAAATTCTAACTACATTATTTAGTAAATTCTCAGTAAATTCTCAACAAATTACTCAATAAATTCTCTGTAAATTACTCAATAAATTCTCTGTAAATTAATCAGTAAATTCCTAGCAAATTCTCAATAAATACACAGTAAATTACTCTGTAAATTCTCCATAAATTCCCACAAAATCCCATGTAAATTCTTAGCAAATTACATAGAAAATTCTCATTAAATTCTCCGTAAATTATTTAGTAAATTCCCAGCAAAATCTCAGTAAATTACAAGTAAATTATAAGTAAATTACATTGTAAAATCACAGTAAATTCACTGTAAATTCTCAGTATATTACTCTGTAAGTTCTCAGTAAATTCTCGGTAAATTACTAAGAAAAATTGCCTCTAAATTCTCAATAAATTACTCATCAAATTTTCAGTAAATTCTCAATAAATTCTCAGTAAATTACTCAATAAATTACTCTTTAAATTCTCTGTAAATTACTTAGTAGGTTCCCTATAAATTCTCAGTAAATTACTCGATAAGTTCTCACTAATTTTTTTGTAAATTACTTGGAAAATTACTCAGTAAATTGTTAGTAAATTCTCAATAAATTACATAGTAAATTCTCAGTAATTTAATCGGTCAATTTTCAACAAACTCTCTATAAATTCTCAGAAAATTACCTAATAAATTCCCAATAAATTCTCAGTAAATTCCAAAAAAAATCTAACGAAATTACTTAGTGAATTCTCAGTAAATTACACAATAAATTTCCAGTAAATTCTCAATAAATTAGTCAGTAAATTCTCAGTAAATTACTCAGTAAATTACCATTAAATTACTCAGTAAATTCTCTAGAAATTACTATTTAAATTTTCAGAAAATTACTCTGTACGTTTATTCCATAAATTGTGAGTAAATTACCAAGTAAATTTCCAGTAAATTCTTAGAAAATTCCGGGAAATTATCAACAAATATCTAATAATTCTAAAAAAATTATTCAGTAAATTCCCAATAAATACTTAGTAAATCACTAAGTAAATTCTCAGCAAATTCCAAAAAAATTCTCAGTAATTTAATGCTTAAATTCCCAGTAAATTTCTTAGTAAATTTTCAGTAAATTCTCAATAAATTGCTCAGTAAATTACTAGTAATTTTCCTATCAATTCTCTGTAAATTACTCCTTAAATTATCTATAAATTCTACGAAAATTCTACGAAAATTTCTCAACAAATTAAACAGTAAATTGTTGGTAAATTACCTAGTAAATTCTCTGTCAATTCCCTGTGAAATCCCAGCAAATTATTCTGTAAGTTCTCAGTAAATTCTTAGAAAATTACTCAGTAAATTGCCAACAAATGCTCAGTAGATTACTGAGAAAATTCTCAGTAAATTCTCTAAAAATTACTCATTAAATTCCCAGTAAATTACTCAGTTAATTCCCAATCAATTCTCAATAAATTCCTAGGAAATACTCAGAAAGTTGCGCCGTAAATTCCCAATAATTTACTCAGTAAATTCAATGTAAATTACTCAGTAAATTACTCTCTAAATTTTCAGTAAATTCCAAATAAATTACAGAATAAATTCTCAACAAATTCCTAGTAAATTACTCAATAAATTCGTAATAAATTTTCTATAAATTACTTAGAAAATTTCTAAGTGAATTCTCTAAAAATTACTCAATTAATTACTGAGTAGATTACTTAGTAAATTACTCAGTAAATTCTCAGAAAATACTCAGTAAATTCCCAGTAAATTGTAAGTAAATTCTCAGTAAATTACTCAGAAAATTGCCAGTAATTTCTAAGTAAATTCCCTGTAAATTCTCAATAAATTACTCTAGAAATTCCCACTATGTTCTCAATAAATTACACAGTAAATTCGCAGTAAATTACTCAGTACATTACTCTGTAAATTGCCACTAAATTACTCAGTAAATTACAGTAAATTCTCAGAAATTACTCAGTAAATTAACAGTAAGTTCTCAGTAAATTTCCAATAAATTCTAACTACATTATTTAGTAAATTCTCAACAAATTACTTAGCAAATTCTTAGTAAATTCCGAGTGAATTCTCAATAAGTTACTCATTAAATTCTCTGTAAATTACTCAATAAATTCTCTGTAAATTAATCAGTAAATTCCTAGCAAATTCTCAATAAATACATAGTAAATTACTCAGTAAATTCTCCGTAAATTCCCACAAAATTCCATGTAAATTTTTTGTAAATTACTCAGTAAATTCTCAGTAAATTACTTAGTAAATTCCCAGCAAAATCTCAGTAAATTACTTAGTAAATTCTTCTTAAATTACTTAGCAATTTTCAGTAAATTACCTAGTAAATTGCAAGTAAATTATAAGTAAGTTACATTGTAAAATCACAGTAAATTCGCTGTAAATTCTCAATAGATTACTCTGTAAGTTCTCAGTAAATTCTCGGTAAATTACTAAGAAAAATTGAGTCTAAATTCTCAGTAAATTACTCATCAAATTTTCAATAAATTCTCAGTAAATTACTCAATAAATTACTTTTTAAATTCTCTGTAAATTACTTAGTAAGTTCCCTGTAAATTCTCAGTAAATTACTCGATAAGTTCTCACTAATTTTTTTGTAAATTACTCAGAAAATTACTCAGTAAATTGTTAGTAAATTTTCAGTAAATTACATAGTAAATTCTCAGTAATTTACTCGGTAAATTTTCAATAAATTCTCTATAAATTCTGAGAAAATTACCTAATAAATTCCCAATAAATTCTCAGTAAATTCCAAAAAAAATCTAACTAAATTACTCAGTGAATTCTCAGTAAATTACACAATAAATTCCCAGTAAATTCTCAATAAATTAGTCAGTAAATTCTCAGTCAATTACACTGTAATTCTCTGTAAATTACTCATTAAATTCTCAGTAAATTACTCAGTACAATTATTCAGTATATTGTGAGTAAATTACCATGTAAATTTCCAGAAAATTCTCAATAAATTCCTAGAAGTTACTCAGCAAATATCTAATAAATTCTCAAAAAATTATTCAGTAAATTCCGAATAAATACTCCGTAAATCACTAAGTAAATTACTCAATAAATTCTAAAAAAATTCTCAGTAATGTAATCCTTAAATTCCGAGTAAATTTCTTAGTAAATTTTCAGTAAATTCTGAATAAATTGCTCAATAAAATGCTCAGTAAATTATTAGTAAATTTCTAGTAAATTCTCTGTAAATTACTCCTTAAATTGTCTGTAAATTCCTAGAAAATTCTAAGAAAATTTCTCAACAAATTATACAGTAAATTGTTGGTAAATTACTTAGTAAATTCTCTGTCAATTCCCTGTAAAATCCCAGCAAATTACTCTATAAGTTTTCAGTAAATTCTTAGAAAATTACTCAGTAAATTGCCAACAAATGCTCAGAAGATTACTCAGAAAATTCTCAGTAAATTCTCTAAAAATTACTCATTAAATTCCCAGTAAATTACTCAATAAATTCTCAGGAAATACTAAGAAAGTTGCACCGTAAATTCCCAATAATTTACTCAGTAAATTCAATGTAAATTACTCAGTAAATTACTCTCTAAATTTTCAGTAAATTCCAAATAAATTTTAGAATAAATTCTCAACAAATTTCCAGTAAATTACTCAGTAAATTCGCAATAAATTTTCTATAAATTACTTAGAAAATTTCTCAATGAATTCTCTAAAAATTACTCAATTAATTACTGAGTAAATTACTCAGTAAATTCTTAGAAAATACTCAGTAAATTCCCAGTAAATTCTCAGTAAATTACTCAGAAAATTGCCAGTAATTTCTAAGTAAATGCACTGTAAATTCTAAATAAATTACTCTAGAAATTCTCACTATGTTCTAAATAAATTACACAGTAAATTCGCAGTAAATTACTCAGTGCATTACTCTGTAAATTGCCACTAAATTACTTAGTAAATTACAGTAAATTCTCAAAAATTACTCAGAAAATTTCCAGTAAATTAACAGTAAGTTCTCAGTAAATTCCCAATAAATTCTAACTACATTATTTAGTAAATTCCCAATAAATTCTCAAACAATTACTTAGTGAATTCTGAGTGAATTCTCAGTAAATTACTCATTAAATTCTCTGTAAATTACTCAATAAATTCTCTGTAAATTAATCATTAAATTCCTAGCAAATTCTCAATAAATACACAGTAAATTACTCAGTAAATTCTGAGTAAATTCTCCGTAAATTCCCACAAAATTCCATGTAAATTCTTAGTAAATTACTCAGAAAATTCCCAGTAAATTACTTAGTAAATTCCCAGCAAAATCTCAGTAAATTACTTAGTAAATTCTTCTTAAATTACTTAGTAATTCTCAGTAAACTACCTAGTAAATTGCAAGTAAATTATAAGTAAATTACATTGTAAAATCACAGTAAATTCGCTGTAAATTCTCAGTAGATTACTCTATAAGTTCTCAGTAAATTACTAAGAAAAATTGCCTCTAAATTCTCAGTAAATTACACATCAAATTTTCAGTAAATTCTCAATAAATTCTCAGTAAATTACTCAATAAATTACTCTTCAAATTCTCTGTAAATTACTTAGTAAGTTCCCTGTAAATTCTCTGTAAATTACTCAATAAGTTCTCACTAATTTTTTTGGTAAATTACTCAGAAAATTACTCAGTAAATTATTAATAAATTCTCAGTAAATTACATAGTAAATTCTCAGTAATTTACTCGGTAAATTTTTAATAAATTCTCTATAAATTTTCAGAAAATTACATAATAAATTCCCAATAAATTCTCAGTAAATTCCAAAAAAAATCTAACTAAATTACTCAGTGAATTCTCAGTAAATTACACAATAAATTCGCAGTAAATTCTCTATAAATTAGTCAGTAAATCCTCAATCAATTACATTGTAATTCTCGGAAAATTCTCATTAAATTACTCAATACATTTATTTAGTAAATTTTGTGTAAATTACCAAGTAAATTTCTCGTAAATTCTCAGTAAATTCTTAGAAATTATCTAGCAAATATCTAATAAATTTTCAAAAAATTATTTAGTAAATTCCCTATAAATACTCAGTAAATCACTAAGTAAATTACCTAGTAAATTCTCAGCAAATTCAAAAAAATTCTCAGTGATTTAATCCTTAAATTCCCAGTAAATTTCTTAGAAAATTTTTACTTAATTCTCAATAAATTCCTCAGTAAATTGCTCTGTAAATTACTAGTAAATTTCCAGTAAATTCTCTGTAAATTACTCCTTAAATTATTTGTAAATTCCTAGAAAATTCTATGAAAATTTCTCAACAAATTAAACAGTAAATAGTTGGCAAATTACCCAGTAAATTCTCTGTCAATTCCCTGTAAAATCCCAGCAAATTACTCTGTAAGTTCTCAGAAAATTCTCAGAAAATTACTCAGTAAATTGCCAACAAATGCTCAGTAGATTACTTAGAAAATTCTCAGTAAATTCTCTAAAAATTACTCATTAAATTCCTAGTAAATTACTCAGTAAATTCCCAGTAAATTACTCAGTTAATTCCCAGTAAATTACTCAGTTAATTCCCAATCAATTCTCAATAAATTCCCAGGAAATACTCAGAAAGTTGCGCCGTAAATTCCCAATAATTTACTCAGTAAATTCAATGTAAATTACTCAGTAAATTACTCTCTAAATTTTCAGTAAATTCCAAATAAATTACAGAATAAATTCTCAACAAATTCCCAGTAAATTACTCAGTAAATTCGCAATAAATTTTCTATAAATTACTTAGAAAATTTCTCAGTGAATTCTCTAAAAATTACTCAATCCTGTAAATTCTCAATAAATTACTCTAAAAATTCCCACTATGTTCTCAATAAATTACACAGCAAATTCCCAGTAAATTACTCAGTGCATTACTCTTTAAATTGCCACTAAATTACTCAGTAAATTACAGTAAATTCACAGAAATTACTCAGAAAATTTTCAGTAAATTAACAGTAAGTTCTCAGTAAATTCCCAATAAATTCTAATTACATTATTTAGAAAATTCCCAGTAAATTCTCAACAAATTACTTAGTAAATTCTTAGTAAATTCCGAGTGAATTCTCAGTAAATTACTCATTAAATTCTCTGTAAATTACTCAATAAATTCTCTGTAAATTAATCAGTAAATTCCTAGCAAATTCTCAATAAATACACAGTAAATTACTTAGTAAATTCTGAGTAAATTCTCCGTAAATTCCCACAAAATTCCATGTAAATTCTTAGTAAATTACTCAGAAAATTATCAGTAAATTACTTAGTAAATTTTCGGCAAAATCTCAGTAAATTACTTAGTAAATTCTTCTTAAATTACTTAGTAATTCTCAGTAAATTACCTAGTAAATTGCAAGTAAATTATAAGTAAATTACATTGTAAAATCACGGTAAATTCGCTGTAAACTCTCAGTAGATTACTCTGTAAGTTCTCAGTAAATTACTAAGAAAAATTGCTCCTAAATTCTCAGTAAATTACTCATCAAATTTTCAGTAAATTCTCAATAAATTACTCAATAAATTACTCTTTAAATTCTCTGTAAATTACTTAGTAAGTTCCTTGTAAATTCTCAGTAAATTATTCGATAAGTTCTCACTAATTTTTTTGTAAATTACTTAGAAAATTACTTAGTAAATTGTTAGTAAATTTTCAGTAAATTCTTTATAAATTCTCAGAAAATTACCTAATAAATTCCCAATAAATTCTCAGTAAATTCCAAAAAAAATCTAACTAAATTGCTCAGTGAATTCTTAGTAAATTACACAATAAAGTCGCAGTAAATTCTCAATAAATTAGTCAGTAAATTCTCAGTCAATTACACTGTAATTCTCGATAAATTACTCAGTAAATTACTCAGTACATTTATCCCGTAAATTGTGAGTAAATTACCAAGTAAATTTCCAATAAATTCTCAGTAAATTCCTAGAAATTACTCAGTAAATATCTAATAAATTCTCAAAAAATTATTCAGTAAATTCCCAATAAATACTCAGTAAATCACTAAGTAAATTACTGAGTAAATTCTCAGCAAATTCGAAAAAAATTCTCAGTACTTTAATCCTTAAATTCCCAGTAAATTTCTTAGTAAATTTTCAGTAAATTCTCAATAAATTGCTCAGTAAATTACTAGTAAATTCCCAGTAAATTATTCAGTAAATTCCCAATAAATTCTCAGGCAATTCCTTGTAAATTTTTCGTAAATTCTTAGTAAATTACTCAGCAAATTCCTAGTATATTCTCAGTAAATTAATAAGTAAATTCCCAGAAAATTACTCGTAAAATTCCCAGTAAAATTACTTAGTAAATTTTCAGTAAATTCTCTGTAAATTACACCTTAAATTATCTGTAAATTCCTTGAAAATTCTAAGAAAATTTCTCAACAAATTAAACAGCAAATTGTCGGTAAATTACCCAGTAAAATCCCAGCAAATTACTCTGTAAGTTCTCAATAAATTCTCAGAAAATTGCCAACAAATGCTCAGTAGATTACTCAAAAAATTCTCAGAAAATTCTCTAAAAATTACTCATTAAATTACCTGTAAATTACTCTGTAAATTCCCAGTAAATTACTTAGTTAATTCCCAATCAATTCCCAGGAAATACTCAAAAAGTTGCGCAGTAAATTCCCAATAATTTACTCGGTAAATTCTCAGTAAATTACTCTCTAAATTTTCCGTAAATTCCAAATAAATTACAGAATAAATTTTCAACAAATTCCCAGTAAATTACTCAGTAAATTCGCAATAAATTTTCTATAAATTACTTAGAAAATTTCTCAGTGAATTCTCTAAAAATTACTCAATTAATTACTGAGTAAATTACTCAGTAAATTCTCAGAAAATACTCAGTAAATTCCCAGTAAATTCCTTATAAATTCCCTGTAAATTCTCAGTAAATTACTTAGAAAATTGCCAGTAATTTCTATGTAAATTCCATGTAAATTCTCAATAAATTACTCTAGAAATTCCCACTATTCTCTCAATATATTACACAATAAATTCGCAGTAAATTACTCAGTGCATTACTCTGTAAATTGCCACTAAGTTACTCTGTAAATTCTCATAAATTACTCAGAAAATTTTCAATAAATTAACAGTAAGTTCTCAGTAAATTCCCAATAAATTCTGACTATATTATATAGTAAATTCCCAGTAAATTCTCAACAAATTACTTACTAAATTTCGAGTGAATTCTCAGTAAATTACTCATTAAATTCTCTGTAAATTACTCAATAAATTCTCTGTAAATTAATCAGTAAATTCCTAGCAAATTCTCAATAAATACACAGTAAATTACTTAGTAAATTCTGAGTAAATTCTCCGTAAATTCGCACAAAATTCCATGCAAATTCTTAGTAAATTACTCAGAAAATTCTCAGTAAATTACTTAGTAAATTTCCAGCAAAATCTCAGTAAATTACTTAGTAAATTCTTCTTAAATTACTTAGTAATTCTAAGTAAATTACCTAGTAAATTTCAAGCAAATTATAAGTAAATTACATTGTAAAATCACAGCAAATTCGCTGTAAATTCTTAGTAGATTACTCCGTAAGTTCTCAGTAAATTCCCCGTAAATTACTAAGAAAAATTGCCTCTAAATTCTCAGTAAATTACTCATCAAATTTTCAGTAAGTTCTCAATAAATTACTCTTTAAATTCTCTGTAAATTACTTAGTAAGTTCTCTGCAAATTCTCAGTAAATTACTCGATAAGTTCTCACTAAATTTTTTGTAAATTACTCAGTAAATTCTCAGAAAATTACATAGTAAATTCTCAGTAATTTACTCGATAAATTTTCAGTAAATTCTCTATAAATTCTTAGAAAATTACCCAATAAATTCTCAGAAAATTCCAAAAAAAAATCTAACAAAATTACTCAGTGAATTCTCAGTAAATTACACAATAAATTGCCAGTAAATTCTCAATAAATTAGTCAGTAAATTCTCTGTCAATTACACTATAATTCTCGGTAAATTACTCATTAAATTCTAAATAAATTCTTAGTAAATTCCCATTAAATTACTCAGTAAATTATCTAGAAATTACTATTTAAATTCTCAGTAAATTACTCAGCACATTTATTCAGTAAATTGTGAGTAAATTACCAAGTAAATTTTCAGTAAATTCCTAGAAATTACTCAATAAATATCTAATAAATTCTCAAAAAATTATTCAGTAAATTCCCAATAAATACTCAGTAAATCATTAAGTAAATTATTGAGTAAATTCTCAGCAAATTCTAAAAAAATTCTCAGTAATTTAATCCTTAAATTCCCAGTAAATTTCTTAGTAAATTTTCAGTAAATTCTCAATAAATTGCTCAGTCAATTACTAGTAAATTTCCAATAAATTCTCAGGCAATTCCCTGTAAATTTTTCGTAAATTCTTAGTACATTACTCAGCAAATTTCTAGTATATTCTCAGTAAATTAATAAGTAAATTTCCAGTAAATTACTCATAAAATTCCCAGTAAAATTACTTAGTAAATTTCTAGTAAATTCTCTCTAAATTACTCCTTAAATTATCTGTAAATTCCTAGAAAATTCTAAGAAAATTTCTCAACAAAGTAAACAGTAAATTCTCGGTAAATTACCCAGTAAATTCTCTGTCAATTCCCTGTAAAATCCCAGCAAATTACTCTGTAAGTTCTCAGTCAATTCTCAAAAAATTACTCAGCAAATTGCCAACAAATGCTCAGTAGATTACTCAGAAAATTCTTAGTAAATTCTCTAAAAATTACTCATTAAATTCCCAGTAAATTACTCAGTTAATTCCCAATCAATTCTCAATAAATTCCCAAGAAATACTCAGAAAGTTGGGCCGTAAATTCCCAATAATTTACTCAATAAATTCAATGTAAATTACTCAGTAAATTCTCAGTAAATTACTCTCTAAATTTTCAGTAAATTCCAAATAAATTACAGAATAAATTCTCAACAAATTCCCAGTAAATTACTCAGTAAATTCACAATAAATTTTCTATAAATTACTTAGAAAATTTCTCAGTGAATTCTCTAAAAATTACTCAATTAATTACTGAGTAAATTACTTAGTAAATTACTCAGTAACTTCTCAAAAAATACTCAGTAAATTCCCAGTAAATTCCTTGTAAATTCTCAGTAAATTACTTAGAAAATTACTCAGTAAATTGTTAGTAAATTCTCAGTAAATTACATAGTAAATTCTCAGTAATTTACGCGGTAAATTTTTAGTAAATTCTCTATAAATTCTCAGAAAATTACCTAATAAATTCCCAATAAATTCTCAGTAAATTTCAAAAAAAAATCTAACTAAATTACTCAGTGAATTCTCAGTAAATTACACAATAAATTTCCAGTAAATTCTCAATAGATTAGTCAGTAAATTCTCAGTCAATTACACGTAATTCTCAGAAAATTACTCAGTAAATTCTAAATAAATTGTCAGTAAATTACTCAGTAAATTCTCTAGAAATTACTATTTAAATTCTCAGCAAATTCCTAGAAATTACTCAGTAAATATCTAATAAATTCTCACAAAATTATTCAGTAAATTCCCAATAAATACTCAGTAAATCACTAAGTAAATTACTGAGTAAATTCTCAGCAAATTCTAATAAAATTCTCAGTAATTTAATCCTTAAATTCTCAGTAAATTTCTTAGTAAATTTTCAGTAAATTCTCAATAAATTGCTCAGTCAATTGCACTGTAAATTACTAGTAAATTCCCTGTAAATTATTCTGTAAATTCCCAATAAATTCTCAGGCAATTCCCTGCAAATTTCTCGTAAATTCTTAGTAAATTACTCAGCAAATTCCTAGTATATTCTCAGTAAATTAATAAGTAAATTCCCAGTAAATTACTCATAAAATTCCCAGTAAAATTACTTAGTAAATTTCTAGTAAATTCTCTCTAAATTACTCCTTAAATTATCTGTAAATTCCTTGAAAATTCTAAGAAAATTTCTCAACAACTTAAACAGTAAATTCTCGGTAAATTAACCAATAAATTCTCTGTCAATTCCCTGTAAAATCGCAGCAAATTACTCTATAAGTCCTCAGTAAATTCTCAGAAAATTACTCAGTAAATTGCCAACAAATGCTCAGTAGATTACTCAGAAAATTCTCGGTAAATTCTCTAAAAATTACTCATTAAATTCCCAGTAAATTACTCAGTTAATTCCCAATCAATTCTCAATAAATTCCCAGGAAATACTCAGAAAGTTGCGCCGTAAATTCCCAATAATTTACTCAATAAATTCAATGTAAATTACTCAGTAAATTCTCAGTAAATTACTCTCTAAATTTTCAGTAAATTCCAAATAAATTAAAGAATAAATTCTCAACAAATTCCCAGTAAATTACTCAGTAAATTCGCAATAAATTTTCAATAAATTACTTAGAAAATTTCTCAGTGAATTCTCTAAAAATTACTCAATTAATTACTGAGTAAATTACTCAGTAAATTCTCAAAAAATACTCAGTAAATTTCCAGTAAATTCCTTGTAAATTCTCAGTTAATTACTCAGAAAATTACTCAGTAAATTGTTAGTAAATTCTCAGTAATTTACGCGGTAAATTTTCAGTAAATTCTCTATAAATTCTCAGAAAATTACCTAATAAATTCCCAATAAATTCTCAGTAAATTCCAAAAAAAATCTAACTAAATTACTTAGTGAATTCTCAGTAAATTACACAATAAATTTCCAGTAAATTCTCAATAAATTAGTCAGTAAATTCTTAGTCAATTACACGGTAATTCTCAGAAAATTACTCAGTAAATTCTAAATAAATTGTCAGTAAATTACTCAGTAAATTCCCATTAAATTACTCAGTAAATTCTCTAGAAATTACTATTTAAATTCTCAACAAATTCCTAGAAATTACTCAGTAAATATCTAATAAATTCTCACAAAATTATTCAGTAAATTCCCAATAAATACTCAGTAAATCACTAAGTAAATTACTGAGTAAATTCTCAGCAAATTCTAATAAAATTCTCAGTAATTTAATCCTTAAATTCTCAGTAAATTTCTTAGTAAATTTTCAGTAAATTCTCAATAAATTGCTCAGTCAATTGCACTGTAAATTACTAGTAAATTCCCTGTAAATTATTCTGTAAATTCCCAATAAATTCTCAGGCAATTCCCTGCAAATTTCTCGTAAATTCTTAGTAAATTACTCAGCAAATTCCTAGTATATTCTCAGTAAATTAATAAGTAAATTTCCAGTAAATTACTCATAAAATTCCCAGTAAAATTACTTAGTAAATTTCCAGTAAATTCTCTGTAAATTACTCCTTAATTATCTGTAAATTCCTAGAAAATTCTAAGAAAATTTCTCAACAACTTAAACAGTAAATTCTCGATAAATTACCCAGTAAATTCTCTGTCAATTCCCTGTAAAATCGCAGCAAATTACTCCTTTAAGTCCTCAGTAAATTCTCAGAAAATTACTCAGTAAATTGCCAACAACTGCTCAGTAGATTACTTAGAAAATTCTAAGTAAATTCTCTAAAAATTACTTATTAAATTCCCAGTAAATTACTCAACAAATTCCCAGTAAATTTCTCAGTTAATTCCCAATCAATTCCCAATCAATTCCCAGGAAATGCTCAGAATGTTGTGCCGTAAATTCAATGTAAATTACTCAGTAAATTACTCTCTAAATTTTCAGTAAATTCCAAATAAATTACAGAATAAATTCTCAACAAATTCCCAGTAAATTATTCAGTAAATTCGCAATAAATTTTCTATAAATTACTTAGAAAATTTCTCAGTGAATTATCTATAAATTACTTAATTAATTACTGAGTAAATTACTTAGTAAATTACTCAGTAAATTCTCAGAAAATACTCAGTAAACTCCCAGTAAATTCCTTGTAAATTCTCAGTAAATTACTCAGAAAATTGCCAGTAATTTCTAAGTGAATTCCCTGTAAATTCTCAAGAAATTACTCTAGAACTTCCCACTATGTTCTCAATAAATTACACAGCAAATTCCCAGTAAATTACTTAGTGCATTACTCTGTAAATTGCCACTAAATTACTCAGAAAATTTTCAGTAAATTAACAGTAAGTTCTCAGTAAATTCCCAATAAATTCTAACTACATTATTTAGTAAATTCCCAGTACATTCTCAACAAATTACTTTGTAAATTCTAAGTAAATTCCGAGTGAATTCTTAGTAAATTACTCAGTAAATTCTCTGTAAATTACTCAATAAATTCTCTGTAAATTCCTAGCAAATTCTCAATAAATGCACAGTAAATTACTTAGTAAATTCTGAGTAAATTCTCCATAAATTCCCACAAATTTCCATGTAACTTCTTAGAAAATTACTCAAAAAATTCTCAGTAAATTACTTAGTAAATTCTTTTTAAATTACTTAGTAATTCTTAGTAAATTACCTAGTAAATTGCAAGTAAATTATAAGTTAATTATATTGTAAAATCACAGTAAATTCGCTGTAAATTCCCAGTAGATTCCTCTTTAAGTTTTCAGTAAATTCTCTGTAAATTATTAAGAAAAATTGCCTCTAAATTCTCAGTAAATTACTCAATAAATTACTCTTTAAATTCTCTGTAAATTACTTAGTAAGTTCCCTGTAAATTGTTAGTAAATTACTCGATAAGTTCTCACTAAATTTTTTGTAAATTACTCAGAAAATTACTCAGTAAATTACATAGTAAATTCTCAGTAATTTACTTGGTAAATTTTCAGTAAATTCTTTATAAATTCTCAGAAAATTACCTAATAAATTCCCAATAATTTCTCAGTAAATTCCAAAAAAAATCTAACTAAATTACTCAGTGAATTCTCAGTAAATTACACAATAAATTCTCCGTAAATTCTCAATAAATTAGTCAGTAAATTCTCAGTCAATTACACTGTAATTCTCGGTAAATTACTCAATAAATTCTAAATAAATTCTCAGTAAATTACTTAGTACATTTATTCAGTAAATTGTGAGTACATTCCGAAGTAAATTTCCAGTAA
Source organism: Camellia sinensis (assembly GCF_004153795.1). NCBI lineage: Eukaryota > Viridiplantae > Streptophyta > Magnoliopsida > Ericales > Theaceae > Camellia > Camellia sinensis. Next base: position 447,104 of record NW_021028838.1, on the reverse strand, counting down.
ATTCTCATTAAATTTCTAGAAATTACTCAGTAAAAATCTAATAAATTCTCACAAAATTATTCAGTAAATTCCCAATAAATACTCAGTAAATCACTAAGTAAATTACTGAGTAAATTCTTAGCAAATTCTAAAAAAATTCTCAGTATTTTAATCCTTAAATTCTCAGTAAATTTCTTAGTAAATTTTCAGTAAATTACTAGTAAATTCCCAGTAAATTATTCTGTAAATTCTCAATAAATTCTCAGGCAATTCCCTGTAAATTTTTCGTAAATTCTTAGTAAATTACTCAGCAAATTCCCAGTATATTCTCAGTAAATTAATAAGTAAATTCCTAGTAAATTACTCATAAAATTCCCAGTAAAATTACTTAGCAAATTTCCAGTAAAATCTCTGTAAATTACTCCTTAAATTATCTGTAAATTCCTAGAAAATTCTAAGAAAATTTCTCAACAAATTAAACAGTAAATTCTCTTTCAATTCCGTGTAAAATCCCAGCAAAGTACTCTGTAAGTTCTCAGTAAATTCTCAGAAAATTGCCAACAAATGCTCAGTAGATTACTCAGAAAATTCTCAGTAAATTCTCTAAAAATTACTCATTAAATTCCCAGTAAATTACTCAATAAATTCCTAGTAAATTACTCAGTTAATTCCCAATCAATTCTCAATAAATTCCCAGGAAATACTCAGAAAGTTGCACCGTAAATTCCCAATAATTATTCAGTAAATTTAATGTAAATTACTCAGTAAATTCTCAGTAAATTACTCTCTAAATTTTCAGTAAATTTCAAATAAATTACAGAATAAATTCTCAACAAATTCCCAGTAAATTACTCAGTAAATTCGCAATAAATTTTCTATAAATTACTTAGAAAATTTCTCATTGAATTCGCTAAAAATTACTCAATTAATTACTGAGTAAATTACTTAGTAAATTCTCAGAAAATACTCAGTAAATTCCCAGCAAATTCCTTATAAATTCTCAGTAAATTACTCAGAAAATTGCCAGTAATTTCTAAGTAAATTCCCTGTAAATTCTCAAAAAATTACTCTAGAAATTCCCACTATGTTCTCAATAAATTACATAGCAAATTACCAGTAAATTACTCAGTGCATTACTCTGTAAATTGCCACTAAATTACTCAGTAAATTACAGTAAATTAACAGTAAGTTCTCAGTAAATTCCCAATAAATTCTAACCACAATATTTAGTAAATTCCCAGTAAATTCTCAAGAAATTACTTTGTAAATTCTTAGTAAATTCCGAGTGAATTCTCAGTAAATTACGCATTAAATTCTCTGTAAATTACTCAATAAATTCTCTGTAAATTAATCAGTAAATTCCTAGCAAATTCTCAATAAATACACAGTAAATTACTTAGTAAATTCTGAATAAATTCTCCGTAAATTCCCACAAAATTCCATGTAACTTCTTAGTAAATTATTCAGAAAATTCTCAGTAAATTACATAGTAAATTTCCAGCAAAATCTCAGTAAATTACATAGTAAATTCTTCTTAAATTACTTAGTAATTCTCAGTAAATTACCTAGTAAATTGCAAGTATATTATAAGTTAATTACATTGTAAATTCACAATAAATTCACTATAAATTCCCAATAGATTCCTCTGTAAGTTTTCGGTAAATTCTCTGTAAATTATTAAGAAAAATTCCTCTAAATTCTCAGTAAATTACTCATCAATTTTTTTATAAATTCTCAATAAATTCTTAGTAAATTACTCAATAAATTACTCGTTAAATTCTCTGTAAATTACTTAGTAAGTTCCCTGTAAATTCTCAGTAAATTACTCGATAACTTCTCACTAAATTTTTTGGAAACTACTCAGAAAATTACTCAGTAAATTGCATAGTAAATTCTCAGTAATTTACTCGGTAAATTTTCAGTAAATTCTCTATAAATTCTCAGAAAATTACCTAATAAATTCCCAATAAATTCTAAGTAAATTCCAAAAAAAAATCTAAGTAAATTACTCAGTGAATTCTCAGTAAATTACAAAATAAATTCTCCGTAAATTCTCAATAAATTAGTCAGTAAATTCTCAGTCAATTACACTATAATTCTCGGTAAATTACTCAGTAAATTCTAAATAAATTCTCAGTAAATAACTCAGTAAATTCTCATTAAATTACTTAGTAAATTCTTAGAAATTACTATTTAAATTCTCAGTAAATTACTCAGTACATTTATTCAGTAAATTATGAGTAAATTATGAAGTAAATTTCCAGTAAATTTTCAGTAAATTCCTAGAAATTACCTAGTAAATATCTAATAAATTCTCATAAAATTATTCAGTAAATTCCCAATAAATACTCAGTAAATCACTAAGTAAATCACTAAGTAAATTCTCAGCAAATTCTAAAAAAATTCTCAGTAATTTAATCCTTAAATTCCCAGTAAATTTCTTAGTAAATTTTCAGTAAATTCTCAATAAATTGCTCAGTAAATTGCACTGTAAATTACTAGTAAATTCCCAGTAAATTATTCAGCAAATTCCCAATAAATTCTCAGGCAATTCCCTTTAAATTTTTCGTAAATTCTTAGTAAATTACTCAGCAAATTCCCAATACATTCTCAATAAATTAATAAGTAAATTCCTAGTAAATTACTCATAAAATTCCCAGTAAAATTACTTAGTAAATTCCCTATAAATTCCCCGTAAATTACTCCTTAAATTATCTGTAAATTCTTAGAAAATTCTAAGAAAATTTCCCAACAAATTAAACAGTAAATTCTTGGTAAATTACCCAGTAAATTCTCTGTCAATTCCCTGTAAAATCCCAGCAAATTACTCTGTAAGTTCTCAGTAAATTCTTAGAAAATTACTCAGTAAATTGCCAACAAATGCTTAGTAGATTACTCAGAAAATTCTCAGTAAATTCTCTAAAAATTACTCATTAAATTCCCAGTGAATTACTCAGTAAATTACTTAGTTAACTCCCAATCAATTCTCAATAAATTCCTAGGAAATACTCAGAAAGTTGCGCCGTAAATTCCAAATAATTTACTCAGTAAATTCAATGTAAATTACTCAGTAAATTCTCAGTAAATTGCTCTCTAAATTTTCAGTAAATTCCTAATAAATCACAGAATAATTTCTCAACAAATTCCCAATAAATTACTCAGTAAATTCGCAATAAATTTTCTATAAATTACTTAGAAAATTTCTCAGTGAATACTCTAAAAATTACTCAATTAATTACAGAGTAAATTACTCAGTAAATTCTCAGAAAATACTCAGTAAATTCTAAGTAAATTCCTTGTAAATTCTCAGTAAATTACTCAGAAAATTGCCAATAATTTGTAGGTAAATTCCCTGTAAATTCAAAAGAAATTACTCTAGAAATTCCCACTATGTTCTCAATAAATTACACAGCAAATTCCCAGTAAATTATTCAGCAAATTCCCAATAAATTCTCAGGCAATTCCCTTTAAATTATTCGTAAATTCTTAGTAAATTACTCAGCAAATTCCCAGTATATTCTCAGTAAATTAATAATTAAATTCGCAGTAAATTACTCATAAAATTCTCAGTAAAATTACTTAGTAAATTCCCTGTAAATTCTCTGTAAATTACTCCTTAAATTATCTGTAAATTCCTAGAAAATTCTAAGAAAATTTCTCAACAAATTAAACAGTAAATTTTCTTTCAGTTCCCTGTAAAATCCCAGCAAATTACTCTGTAAGTTCTCAGTAAATTCTCTAAAAATTACTCATTATATTCCCAGTGAATTACTCAGTAAATTACTCAGTTAACTCCCAATCAATTCTCAATAAATTCCTAGGAAATACTCAGAAAGTTGCGCCGTAAATTCCCAATAATTTACTCAGTAAATTCAATGTAAATTACTCAGTAAATTACTCTCTAAATTTTCAGTAAATTCCAAATAAATTACAAAATAATTTCTCAACAAATTCCCAGTAAATTACTCAATAAATTCGCAATAAATTTTCTATAAATTACTTAAAAAATTTCTCAGTGAATTCTCTAAAAACTACTCAATTAATTACTGAGTAAATTACTCAGTAAATTCTCAGAAAATACTCAGTAAATTCTAAGTAAATTCCTTGTAAATTCTCAGTAAATTACTCAGAAAATTGCCAATAATTTGTAGGTAAATTCCCTGTAAATTCAAAAGAAATTACTCTAGAAATTCCCACTATGTTCTCAATAAATTACACAGCAAATTCCCAATAAATTACTCAGTGCATTACTCTGTAAATTGCCACTAAATTACTCAGTAAATTACAGTAAATTCTCAGAAATTACTCAGAAAATTTCCAGTAAATTAACAGTAAGTTCTCAATAAATTCCCAATAAATTCTAACTACATTATTTAGTAACTTACAAGTAAATTCTCAACAAATTACTTAGTAAATTCTTAGTAAATTCCGAGTGACTTCTCAGTAAATTACTCAATAAATTCTCTGTAAATTAATTAGTAAATTCCTAGCAAATTCTCAATAAATACACAGTAAATTTTGAGTAAATTCTCCGTAAATTCCCACAAAATTCCATGTATATTCTTAGTAAATTCTTCTTAAATTACTTAGTAATTCTCAGTAAATTACCTAGTAAATTGCAAGTATATTATAAGTTAATTACATTGTAAAATTACAGTAAATTCGCTGTAAATTCCTAGTAGATTCCTCTGTAAGTTTTCAGTAAATTCTCTGTAAATTATTAAGAAAAATTGCCTCTAAATTCTCAGTAAATTACTCAATAAATTCTCTGTAAATTACTTAGTAAGTTCCCTGTAAATTCTCAGTAAATTACTCGATAAGTTCTCACTAAATTTTTTGTAAACTACTCAGAAAATTACTCAGTAAATTACATAGTAAATTCTCAGTAAATTCTCTATAAATTCTCAGAAAATTACCTAATAAATTCCCAATAAATTCTCAGTTAATTCCAAAAAAAATCTAAGTAAATTACTCAGTGAATTCTCAGTAAATTACACAATAAATTCTCCGAAAATTCTCAATAAATTAGTCAATAAATTCCCAGTCAATTACACTGTAATTCTCGGTAAATTACTCAGAAAATTCTAAATAAATTCTCAGTAAATTACTCAGTAAATTCCCATTAAATTACTCAGTAAATTCTTAGAAATTACTATTTAAATTCTCAGTAAATTACACAGTACATTTATTCAGTAAATTGTGAGTAAATTACGAAGTAAATTTCCAGGAAATTCTCAGTAAATTCTCAGAAATTACTCAGTAAATATCTAATAAATTCTCACAAAATTATTCAGTAAATTCCCAATAAATACTCAGTAAATCACTAAGTAAATTACTGAGTAAATTCTCAGCAAATTCTAAAGAAATTCTCAGTAATTTAATTCTTAAATTCCCAGTAAATTTCTTTGTAAATTTTCAGTAAATTCTCAATAAATTGCTCAGTAAATTGCGCTGTAAATTACTAGTAAATTCCCAGTAAATTATTCAACAAATTCCCAATAAATTCTTAGGCAATTCCCTTTAAATTTTTCGTAAATTCTTAGTAAATTACTCAGCAAATTCCCAATATATTCTCAGTAAATTAATAATTAAATTCCCAGTAAATTACTCATAAAATTCCCAGTAAAATTACTTAGTAAATTCCCTGTAAATTCTCTGTAAATTACTCCTTAAATTATCTGTAAATTCTTAGAAAATTCTAAGAAAATTTCTAAACAAATTAAACAGTAAATTCTCGGTAAATTACCCAGTAAATTCTCTGTCAATTCCCTGTAAAACCCCAGCAAATTACTCTGTAAGTTCTCAGTAAATTCTCAGAAAATTACTCAGTAAATTGCCAACAACTGCTCAGTAGATTACTCAGAAAATTCTCAGTAAATTCTCTAAAAATTACTCAGTAAATTCTCAGTAAATTACTCAGTTAACTCCCAATCAATTCTCAATAAATTCCTAGGAAATACTCAGAAAGTTGCGCCGTAAATTCCCAATAATTTACTCAGTAAATTCAATGTAAATTACTCAGTAAATTCTCAGTAAATTACTCTCTATATTTTCAGTAAATTCCAAATAAATTACAGAATAATTTCTCAACAAATTCCCAGTAAATTACTCAGTAAATTCGCAATAAATTTTCTATAAATTACTTAGAAAATTTCTCAGTGAATTCTCTAAAAATTACTCAATTAATTACTGAGTAAATTACTCAGTAAATTACTCGGAAAATTGCCAGTAATTTCTAGGTAAATTCCCTGTAAATTCTCAAGAAATTACTCTAGAAATTCCCATTATGTTTTCAATAAATTACACAGCAAATTCCCAGTAAATTCGCAATAAATTACTCAGTGCATTACTCTGTAAATTGCCACTAAATTACTTAGTAAATTACAGTAAATTCTCAGAAATTACTCAGAAAATTTCCAGTAAATTAACAGTAAGTTCTCAGTAAATTCCAAACAAATTCTAACTACATGATTTACTAAATTCCCAGTAAATTTTCAACAAATTACTTAGTAAATTCCGAATGAATTCTCAGTAAATCACTCATTAAATTCTCTGTAAATTACTCAATAAATTCTCTGTAAATTAATCAGTAAATTCCTAGCAAATTCTCAATAAATACACAGTAAATTACTCAGTAAATTCTGAGTAAATTCTCCATAAATTCCCACAAGATTCCATGTAAATTCTTAGTCAATTACTCAGAAAATTCTCAGTAAATTACTTAGTAAATTCCTCAGTAAATTCTCAGTAAATTACTAACTAGTTAAATTGCAGATATATTATAAGTTAATTACATTGTAAGAATCACAGTAAATTCGCTGCAAATTCTAGTAGATTCCTTTGTAAGTTTTCAGATAATTCTCTGTAAATTTATTAAGAAAATTGCCTCTAAATTCTCAGTAATTAAAATCAATAATTACTCTTTAATTCTCCTGTTAATTACTTAGTAGTTCATCT
>NW_021028838.1:415263-440118 GCF_004153795.1 Camellia sinensis | reverse complement strand
CACTCAGTAAATTTCATGTTAAATTAACTCAGGTAAATTTCTTCCCAAGTACAATTTTCTCCCTCTATATTTCAGTAAATTCCAAATAAATTACAGGAATGTAAGTTTTTCTCAAACAAATTCCCAGTAAATTACTCAGTAAATTCCGCAAATAAATTTTCTATAAATACTTAGAAAAATTCTCAGTGAATTCTCTAAAAATTACTCAAATTTAATTACATAGTAAATACTCATAAATTACTCGAAAATTGCCTTTTCTAGGTAAATTCTCGTAAATTCTTCAAGAAAATTACTTAGAAATTCCCATTATGTTTTTCAAATAAATTACACAGAAATCCCAGTAAATTCCCAATAAATTACTCGTGGCATTCCCACTCTCGTAAATTGCCACTAAATTACTCAGGTAAATATTACTAGTAAATTATCTCAGAAAAAATTACTCAGGAAAATTTGTCAGTAAATTAAACAGACTACAGTCTTCCAGTAACATTCCAGTAAATTCTCAACAAATTACTTAGTAAATTCTTAGTAAATTTAGTGATTTCTTAGTAAATACTTTAATTCTCTGTAAATTACTCAATAAATTCTCTGTAAATTAATTATGTAAATTCCTAGCAAATTCTCCAATACAAATACACAGTAAATTCTGAGTAAATTCTCCGTAATTCCCACAAATTCCATGTAAATTCTTAAAATTTAACCAGGAAAATTCCCAGTAAATTACTTAGTAAATTCTTCTTAAATTACTTAGTAATTCTCAGTAAAATTACCTAGTAAATTGCAAGTAATATTATAAGTTAAACATTTGTAAAATCACAGTAAAATTCGCTGTAAATTCCTAGTAGATTCCTTGTAAGTTTTCAGTAAATTCTCTGTAATTATTAAAGAAAAATGCCTCTAAATTCTCAGTAAATTACAAATCAAAATACTCTTAATTCTCTGTTAAATTACTTAGTAAGTTCCCTGTAATTCTCAGTAAATTACTGATAAGTTCTCACTAAATTTTTGTAAACTACTCAGAAAATTACTGGTAAATTACATAAATAAATTCTCAGTAATTTACTCGGTAAATTTTCAGTAATTCCTATAAATTCTCAGAAAATTAACTAATAAATTCCAATAAATTCTCAGTTAAATTCCAAAAAAAATCTAACTAAATTACTCAGTGAATTCTCAGTAAATTAACAATAAAATTCTCCGAAATTCTCATAAATTTAATCAGTAATTCCCAGTCAATTACACTGGATTCTCGGTAAATACTCAGTAAATTCTAAATAATTCTCAGTAAATTACTCAGTAAATTCCCATTAAATTATCAGTAAATTCTTTAGAAATTACATTTTAAATTCTCAGTAATTACACAGTACATTTATTCAGTAAATTGTGAGTTAATTACGAAGTAAATTTTTTCAGTAAATTCTTAGAAATTACTCAGTAAATATCTAATAAATTCTCACAAAATTATTCTGTAAATTCCAATAAATACTCAGTAAATCACTACGTTAAATTAACTGGAGTAAATTTCTCAGGCAATTCTAAAAAAATTCTCAATAATTTAATCCTTAAATTCCCAAGGTAAATTTCTCTAGTAAAATTTTCAAGTAATTCTCAATAAATTGCTCTGTAACGCCCTCAAAATAACAACATAAACCCATCAAATAAAACATGCATTGATATGTAAAAGTTGAAAGTTCCACATTCTTCCATTTATCAGAGTTCTATTACATAAGTATTACATGTTAACAACAAAAGCAAATGCCCTATGGGCTTACAGCTTTCCAAGTTAACACTTGGTTTCAACAAAAGAGTACTAACTCATCCACGTTAAGCCCTTGGCTTGAATTTACATGTAATAAAAAGTAAAACGACAAAAGTATGTCCGCCTCTAGCCTCCCAAGCTATGTCCTTGGAGGTGGCATGCTACCTGTACCTGAAAATGATATTCCCATATAGGGTGAGCCACAGCCCAGTAGAAATGTACTAAACCAATCATGAACAATGACTAAAAGATTAGCAATTGATAGATGGCTAACACTGATACATTTACATAAATCACACATTTATGTCATACGACTTAAGAGTCCAAGTTACTTTCCATTTCCCTTTTTTTCAACAGATAAGCATATTAGCTCTATCATCGTTTCAACAGATATGTATAAAAAAACTGTATCCCACATTCACAGATAAGCATATGAGCTGTATCCACATTCTCAACAGATATGTATAACAACAATATCCACATTCACAGATAAGCATATAAGCTATATCCACACTTCACAAAGATAAACATATAAGCTCTATCTCCACTTTTCTAGACAAGCATATGAGCTGTATCTACGGAGTTCATCCCCTATCTTCTCCCAACACTATCCGGTTTAGAGGTACATCCCCTATCTTCCCCTAAACCGCGGAGTACATCCCCCATCTCCTCCTCTACACATAACGTATACAAACACATTGGTTCTATATACAATCACTCAATACATACAGTTAATGTATTCTATCAACCGTCAAATTACATGACACATTCCATTGATTAGTTTCCGTTTGCCTAATCATCATGCATTGTCTACAACAATCACGACTATCCTCCACCGATAGCCCAAAGCAGTTATTTCTAAACAGAAAATAAATGCACAATGGATATTCAATCAACATTTCATTTCGGTGAGTGGTAAATAGTTCAACTACACCCTTCAACCCCATATATTCCCAATCTCAACAATTCCATTTCATTTCCTCATTTCGCACAATTAATTATCCCAATTAATTAAACAATGTAATTAGGTCGATTCCATAATTAACATTTCAACCCTTAGGTCCCATTTTCATCAATAATTCAACATTAATTCCATTTCTCTATACCAAACATGCATCTAGGTTTATTATGAATAAAACCCCAACTTTTATAAAATTACACAGAAGCCCCGAATTTTCACAAAATTACCAAACCAACCCCAACATCTCAAAATATTAAAATTTAAAGACAAAATCCATAGAGAGGAGTAGGATATCCCTACCTCAAACCCGGCCAAAAAGGAGATGAAGACTCGAAGATCAACGTGTTCCAAACCCACACTTTTTCAGATTAAGTCGAAGCTCTCAACACCCTCTATCTTTTTAACAAAGGCCCTAGGTTAGATTCACACTCTAGGGAGATCAAATCTTAGAGAGAATATAAGTGTAGAGAGAGAGAGTCTCGGATCAAGGGTTTGAAAGAAAAAGGAAGTGAAAATGTGATGTTCAAAAACGCTACTGCCCGCTGATATAAAACACGCTCGCTCGAGCGAAGCCTTTGTCACTCGAGCGACCAGACACAGAAAACTCTTGCTCGAGCCAAGAAGTTCTCGCTCGAGCCAAAAACTCAGAAGTGCGCTCGAGTAAAAGAATGCTCGCTCGAGCCAACAACTCAAACCCTCAGGTCTGCAACCCGAAGCACGCTCGAGCGACAAACTGCTCGCTCGAGCGAAGAATAAACCAGACCGCTCGAGCGAAGAAAAGCTCGCTCGAGCCAAGAAATGCAACTCTCAGGTCCAGAACCAGACGCAATCGCTCGCTCGAGCGAAGCCACTCTGGCTCGATCCAACAGGCATGAACTCAACTCTCGCTCGAGCGACCAACTCCTCGCTCGAGCGAAGGTCCAAAAATCTGGGCAGCAACATTAGGCTCCCAAACACAACCAACCTGTAACAAACCTGCCCAACACATCCTATAACTCAATATACAAAGTAAAAAGGATGCAACAAGATAATAAACAACTACCAACATCCACGGACACATGTCCGGATCACTGTACAACAAGGGCAAACCCGGGATCGCTATATGCTCCGTAAATTGCGCTGTAAATTACTAGTAAATTCTCAGTAAATTATTCAGCAAATTCCCAATAAATTCTCAGGCCATTCCCTTTAAATTTTTCGTAAATTCTTAGTAAATTACTCAGCAAATTCCCAGTATATTCTCAATAAATTAATAATTAAATTCCCACTAAATTACTCATAAAATTCCCCGTAAAATTACTTAGTAAATTCCCTGTAAATTCTCTGTAAATTACTCCTTAAATTATCTGTAAATTCCTAGAAAATTCTAAGAAAATTTCTCAACAAATTAAACAGTAAATTCTCGGTAAATTACCCAGTAAATTTTCTGTCAATTCCCTGTAAAATTCCGGCAAATTACTCTGTAAGTTCTCAGTAAATTCTCAGAAAATTACTCAGTAAATTGCCAACAAATGCTCAGTAGATTACTCAGAAAATTCTCAGTAAATTCTCTAAAAATTACTCATTAAATTCCCAGTGAATTACTCAGTAAATTCCCAGTAAATTACTCAGTTAATTCCCAATCAATTCTCAATAAATTCCTAGGAAATACCCAGAAAGTTGCGCCGTAAATTCCCAATAATTTACTCAGTAAATTCAATGTAAATTACTTAGTAAATTCTCAGTAAATTACGCTCTAAATTTTCAGTAAATTTCAAATAAATTACAGAATAAATTCTCAACAAATTCCCATTAAATTACTCAGTAAACTCGCAATAAATTTTCTATAAATTAAATAGAAAATTTCTCAGTGAATTCTTTAAAAATTACTCAATTAATTACTTAGTAAATTACTCAGTAAATTATCAAAAAATACTCAGTAAATTCCCAGTAAATTGTAAGTAAATTTCCTGTAAATTCTCAGTAAATTACTCAGAAAATTGCCAGTAATTTCTAAGTAAATTCCCTGTAAATTCTTAATAAATTACTCTAGAAATTCCCACTATGTTCTCAATAAATTGCACAACAAATTTCCAGTAAATTCGCAGTAAATTACTCAGTGCATTACTCTGTAAATTGCCACTAAATTACTCAATAAATTACAGTAAATTCTCAGAAATTACTCAAAAAATTTCCAGTAAATTAACAGTAAGTTCTCAGTAAATTCCCAATAAATTCTAATTACATTATTTAGTAAATTCCTTGTAAATTCTCAACAAATTACTTAGTAAATTCCGAGTGCTTTCTCAGTAAATTACTCATTAAATTCTCTGTAAATTACTCAATAAATTTTCTATAAATTAATCAGTAAATTCCTAGCAAATTCTCAATAAATACACAGTAAATTACTTAGTAAATTATGAGTAAATTCTCCGTAAATACCCAATAAATTCCATGTAAATTCTTAGAAAAATTTTCAGTAAATTCTCAATAAATTGCTCAGTAAATTACTTGTAAATTCCCAATAAATTATTCAGTAAATTCCCAATAAATTCTCAAGCAATTCCTAGTAAATTTTTCGTAAATTCTTAGTAAATTACTCAGTAAATTCCCAGTAAATTACTCATAAAATTCCCAGTAAAATTACTTAATAAATTTCCAGTAAATTTTCTGTAAATTACTCCTTAAATTATTTGTAAATTCCCAGAAAATTCTAAGAAAATTGCTCAACAAATTAGACAGTAAATTCTCTGTCAATTCCTTGTAAAATCCCAGCAAATTACTCTGTAAGTTCCTAGTAAATTCTCAAAAAATTACAAAGTAAATTGCCAACAAATGCTCAGTAGATTACTCAGAAAATTCTCAGTAAATTCTCTAAAAATTACTCATTAAATTCCCAGTAAATTACTCAGTTATTTCCCAATCAATTCTCAATAAATTCCCAAGAAATACTCAGAAAGTTGCACCATAAATTCCCAATAATTTACTCAGTAAATTCTCAGTAAATTACTCTCTAAATTTTCAGTAAATTCCAAATAAATTACAGAATAAATTGTAAGAACCCACATTTTATGTCTTAATCATGTTCATGAGCATATGTATGATTATGGTTTATTAAGCTTGCATGTGTATGTTCGTGACTTGTCCCGCTTAAGTGAGTGAGATCCATGCCTTGATTTGATACCTTTGTGATTTGTTTAAGTGTTATGAGCTTGCCCAGGTTGTGATTAGCCGACGCCATTCCAAGCCGAGGTCATCCTCAGTCTAGAAGTGTCTTGGAACCCCTTGTTGACCCCGTCCTTACCTTGCCACATTAGCCGAAATGTTATCTTGCACCCAAGTGATCTCGTCCTGGAGTGGTATGACCTAGGCCGAGGTGTGGCGCATCTAGGCCAAGATGTGGCACAGCTTAGTCAAGCGTTGTCCTTCCTAGCCGAGGTCACTGTCACCTTAGTTGCCAAAGCCCTTCGTTAGCCGATGTCACCCTTGCCGGAGTGCCGTACCGAGTAGCTTGTTAGATACGCCTTGTTATTAGCCGATGTCATTGCCTCGTCAGATAGCCCATACCGCTTTACTTGTTAAACACCCTTCCACCATGCTTTGTCTGGTCTGTCAGTCACCTTTGCAGGGAAAACCCAACCAGTCGCTGCCACGTGTCCCAGCAGAGGGATTAAGCCAGAACCGAGTGAGAGTACTCATCATTTGGTACCTTAACCTTGCCTTTTAGAGGGAGAAGCTCTAGGAAGAAGAAGGCATTTTAGAGTGAGAAGTAAGTCTTCAAGCTTGATTCCTTGAGATTGAACCGTTAGATTCGTGTTCTAAGGTTAGATTCTTGCTCCGCTCTTGTTGTTCTATATGTTTATAATATTGCATTGCATGATTGAATATGATTTGTAAGCCATGCATCGTTTTGAAATTCGGTTTTAGAAAAGAGAAACATGACATTCATGTGTTCTTCAAGAAAGTCATGTTTTGATCCGAAAGCTTTTTGCCTAGACTCATGTTTTGTGTTTGTTCTTGCATGATTTTCAACTATGGGTACCCAGGTCCATGTTTTCAACTCGTACCATGAAAATCCCAGATTTGTGATAACAGATTTGCGATTGAACATTCATATTTTTCATGTTTTCGCACCCATGTTCTTCATGTTCATCAGCAGAGGGATACCCAGAACTTCCCGGCCTCTTTCTCTTGCATGTGGCCCTCAGGGACACACCTCGGCAAGGGGGTGTGGAACCTCGGCCTAGACCTGGTTAGTGCCCAGCATGTTTTCCAAAATCATTTGTATACATATAAAGCTTGTTTGAAAGTGCATTCAATAGGCCTTGCCATGTGTTTGTAGGACTTGGACTTGTCTCGATCCCGACGTTGAAAAGCTAGGTGAGTGGTATTATTGATAAAGCTATGTTATACTTGTTTTGATAAATCTCGTTTTGCTTGTTTTGATGAAAAGTATTCGATCTAGCATGAATGACTGTCCCTACTTGTATATCAAATATTATCTTGTTTTGATGACATGTCTTGAAAGTCCTTAGTTGCAGGGGACTATAATGCAACTGCACTCTTGTCTTGAAAGTCCTTAGCTGCAGGGGACTATAAAGCAACTGCACTCTTGTCTTGAAAGTCCTTAGCTGCAGGGGACTATAATGCAACTGCACTCTTGTCTTGAAAGTCCTTAGCTGCAGGGGACTATAATGCAACTGCACTCTTGTCTTGAAAGTCCTTAGCTGCAGGGGACTATAATGCAACTGCACTCTTGTCTTGAAAGTCCTTAGCTGCAGGGGACTATAATGCAACTGCACTCTTGTCTTGAAAGTCCTTAGCTGCAGGGGACTATAATGCAACTGCACTCTTGTCTTGAAAGTCCTTAGCTGCAGGGGACTATAATGCAACTGCACTCTTGTCTTGAAAGTCCTTAGCTGCAGGGGACTATAATGCAACTGCACTCTTGTCTTGAAAGTCCTTAGCTGCAGGGGACTATAATGCAACTGCACTCTTGTCTTGAAAGTCCTTAGCTGCAGGGGACTATAATGCAACTGCACTCTTGTCTTGAAAGTCCTTAGCTGCAGGGGACTATAATGCAACTGCACTCTTGTCTTGAAAGTCCTTAGCTGCAGGGGACTATAATGCAACTGCACTCTTGTCTTGAAAGTCCTTAGCTGCAGGGGACTATAATGCAACTGCACTCTTGTCTTGAAAGTCCTTAGCTGCAGGGGACTATAATGCAACTGCACTCTTGTCTTGAAAGTCCTTAGCTGCAGGGGACTATAATGCAACTGCACTCTTGTCTTGAAAGTCCTTAGCTGCAGGGGACTATAATGCAACTGCACTCTTGTCTTGAAAGTCCTTAGCTGCAGGGGACTATAATGCAACTGCACTCTTGTCTTGAAAGTCCTTAGCTGCAGGGGACTATAATGCAACTGCACTCTTGTCTTGAAAGTCCTTAGCTGCAGGGGACTATAATGCAACTACACTCTTGTCTTGAAAGTCCATAGCTGCAGGGGACTATAATGCAACTGCACTCTTGTCTTGAAAGTCCATAGCTGCAGGGGACTATAATGCAACTGCACTCTTGTCTTGAAAGTCCATAGCTGCAGGGGACTATAATGCAACTGCACTCTTGTCTTGAAAGTCCATAGCTGCAGGGGACTATAATGCAACTGCACTCTTGTCTTGAAAGTCCATAGCTGCAGGGGACTATAATGCAACTGCACTCTTGTCTTGAAAGTCCTTAGCTACAGGGGACTATAATGCAACTGCACTCTTGTCTTCAAAGTCCTTAGCTGCAGGGGACTATAAAGCAACTGCACTCTTGTCTTGAAAGTCCATAGCTGCAGGGGACTATAATGCAACTGCACTCTTGTCTTCAAAGTCCTTAGCTGCAGGGGACTATAAAGCAACTGCACTCTTGTCTTGAAAGTCCATAGCTGCAGGGGACTATAATGCAACTGCACTCTTGTCTTCAAAGTCCTTAGCTGCAGGGGACTATAATGCAACTGCACTCTTGTCTTGAAAGTCCATAGCTGCAGGGGACTATAATGCAACTGCACTCTTGTCTTGAAAGTCCATAGCTGCAGGGGACTATAATGCAACTGCACTCTTGTCTTGAAAGTCCATAGCTGCAGGGGACTATAATGCAACTGCACTCTTGTCTTGAAAGTCCATAGCTGCAGGGGACTATAATGCAACTGCACTCTTGTCTTGAAAGTCCATAGCTGCAGGGGACTATAATGCAACTGCACTCTTGTCTTGAAAGTCCTTAGCTGCAGGGGACTATAAAGCAACTGCACTCTTGTCTTGAAAGTCCATAGCTGCAGGGGACTATAATGCAACTGCACTCTTGTCTTCAAAGTCCTTAGCTGCAGGGGACTATAAAGCAACTGCACTCTTGTCTTGAAAGTCCATAGCTGCAGGGGACTATAATGCAACTGCACTCTTGTCTTCAAAGTCCTTAGCTGCAGGGGACTATAAAGCAACTGCACTCTTGTCTTGAAAGTCCATAGCTGCAGGGGACTATAATGCAACTGCACTCTTGTCTTGAAAGTCCATAGCTGCAGGGGACTATAATGCAACTGCACTCTTGTCTTGAAAGTCCATAGCTGCAGGGGACTATAATGCAACTGCACTCTTGTCTTGAAAGTCCATAGCTGCAGGGGACTATAATGCAACTGCACTCTTGTCTTGAAAGTCCATAGCTGCAGGGGACTATAATGCAACTGCACTCTTGTCTTGAAAGTCCTTAGCTGCAGGGGACTATAAAGCAACTGCACTCTTGTCTTGAAAGTCCATAGCTGCAGGGGACTATAATGCAACTGCACTCTTGTCTTCAAAGTCCTTAGCTGCAGGGGACTATAAAGCAACTGCACTCTTGTCTTGAAAGTCCATAGCTGCAGGGGACTATAATGCAACTGCACTCTTGTCTTCAAAGTCCTTAGCTGCAGGGGACTATAAAGCAACTGCACTCTTGTCTTGAAAGTCCATAGCTGCAGGGGACTATAATGCAACTGCACTCTTGTCTTGAAAGTCCATAGCTGCAGGGGACTATAATGCAACTGCACTCTTGTCTTGAAAGTCCATAGCTGCAGGGGACTATAATGCAACTGCACTCTTGTCTTGAAAGTCCATAGCTGCAGGGGACTGTCTTTGCTCTGGCTTTA
Source organism: Camellia sinensis (assembly GCF_004153795.1). Taxonomy (NCBI): domain Eukaryota; kingdom Viridiplantae; phylum Streptophyta; class Magnoliopsida; order Ericales; family Theaceae; genus Camellia; species Camellia sinensis. The sequence goes on along the minus strand of NW_021028838.1, from coordinate 430,262 downwards.
GTACTTATAGCCTGGGTAAACCCAAGTAATTGACCTAGAATTTCAACAATAAAATTACGACATGGTCAAGAAAATATTTTAAACAAAAAAGCTAAGAGCCACTTTTATCGATTCATAATTTATTCCGAATATATTTGTGGGGTTCATGAGTAAAATAAATTTAAACATTTAATTCTTTTTTTTGTTTATTTGGTGGATGAATTACGAATTTACAGTGTTATCGTGTTTTAAAAAGTACTTAAAAATTACATTTATGTATTGAATTTCTCTTTTCAAGCGTTTCTAATGACAAGAAAACCAAGAAGTTCAATTTTGGAACGATTGAAATGATCGCAAAAAGTCAAATTTTTTGTAGTGACATATATATTATCTTATTGGAGTTATATCATCTATTATTTTAGTCATATTATTTCTCTATCACATTGTACATTTTTTCGTAAAAGGTTAAAAATTTATAAAAGTAGAAATGCTAAGGATTAAAAATTTAGACAGAGAAAAAAAATTAAGAAAAGTAATGTCTAGGTCAAATTTATTATAATTATGAACTTTATCACATAAGAGTTGAGTATAAACCGCTCCATAATTTTTTTCTTTTTTTTTTTGGGTGGTATTTTTTAGGTGTTTTTAAAACACCAAAATAAATAAATAAAATAATGACTAAAGGTCAATAGGTGCATGACGTATCTTTTATATTTTTTAAATTCAAAAAAATGAAGGAAAAAAATGCATTTGAGAAGAGTTCGAACTCCAAAAACCTAATAACGTTTTTCTTTGCATTGTGGGTGATTAGGAAGTGAGTTTTTTTTTAATTTTTTTTAGTTATAGGATATTATTGGAGAAATTTTTTTTTTGTGTTTAGGAAGATAGTTGGATTTTTTTGTGGTTGGATGTGATGTTTGTGACAGAAAAAATAAAATGATTATGAGATTTGATGTGATATTTTATTTGGATTAGTTTTTTTTTTTATTTTGTAACTAATTTGTCTTTTAGTAAAAAGAAAAAAAAAACCAAAAAACTTCCTTCCCAAAGCACTTGGTGACTGGGTTGTTTCCTTTGTGACTTTATTTATTTGGATGAAAATTTTCTTTTTTGCCTTTCAATTTCATAATTGACATCAATAAATTTTTATTTTCAAATCAAAATGTTATGGAAAAATTTAAAATTTATATGGACATCATAGTCATAAATCGTTAGTTTTTAAATATAATAAAGTGTCATAATCCTAAGAAATAAAATAGAAGTATCCATTCTATTTATGAAATGAAAGGAATCAAAATTTAAGTAGAATGAGTAATTATCCAATCTTTCAAGAAATTACGTTGTGTCCACCCAATATGTCTTATCTTGACATCCAAGTCAACTTCTTTTTCTTTTTAAATTCATCTAAGTCAATAAATAGTGCATCAAAGGTAATGTCATACATCTCAGATTACATTATACTACAAGGAAGACTCTTGGGAGCACTAAGAAGCAAGAGCAAGAAATAAAATTAGGCAACTATACCAAACCAAGCCATACCCGTCCACCACTCTCTCTTCATCCCTGCACCATCCAACCACCCTTTTCACAATCTTATTCAATTACACTCAATATAACTTCCAACATTCTTGAATTTTTGTGATCACACAAGATACTTTGAGGCTGAACTCAAAGAATTTTTATATAACAAGACGACTTCAAACCAAGGATTGAAACACTTTTGAGGTAGGTTTATTATGTTCTTGTTTACTTGGTTTCGCTGTTTAAGGATGTCTTGCAACAATATTCCTTGATTCATAGCATGCCTTCTTGACTTCATGAGTTGGATTTCCATATTTCATTTTTGCCAACTTGTTATTAATACTTATCATTAACTTCTTGATGTAAATCTAGTCTTGCGTTAAAATAGTTGTTGGAAGTACTCTTTCCATGTTTTTCACAAACATAAATTTTATACAAATTCTGAATTAGAATGATGTGGCAGTGATTTTTATGAAAAATATAAATCATATAGATATGGACTTTAGTATTTTAAATGAAAAGATTTTATCACATCATTTTGAATATTTTTTTTTTAATAAATTTTTTATTTGTATGACATTTCCCTTTCTTTCATTATAGCTAGCATGTTTTTTTTTTTAATTTTAATTTTAATTTTTATTTATTTATTTATTTTGAACAGATTATAGCTAGCATGTTGGGTTGAGATTTTGTGCATGCTTTGGCGCATATTGGTTTTAGAGCTCGACATATATGATTCTAAGATGTATAATATTTTGTAATATGTCCATATATCATGCTTTTCAGATCTGAATCTTTTAATTCTATTGTGCTAGAGATGAGTTTGGGATAGCTGGACAAGCGAGGAATAACTAGTGACAATTCTTTTGTTCCGCAAACCTTGACTCGAGGTAAATTCATGCTTTCGCATGCATTCATCCCTAAAATAAGCCACAAAGGAAGAACTTTCTGCTTCAATTTTCTGGAACTCCTCATAGAAGATGTTTAATAGTTGTGAAATAACTATAACAACATATTTTAAATTCAAATTGAAAAACACTTAAAAGAAAAATGTTAAGATTTAAATTTACTTAATAATTATAGACCATTAATTTTCATTTTCAAGTAATGTGCTGTAATTTTTTTTTTAATTTTTAGTTGGCAAAAGTCAGTTATTAATTAACCGATATGAAGTTAGCATTTTCACTCTTCACAAATCAATAAGTGCTTATCTATTTAATTCAACCCATAGTCTCTCCTAAAAATTAAATTCTTAGAAAAATCATGATGCTAACTCACCCAGCATAATTGGTTTGTGTTGCAACCTTTGCCGAGAAATGGGAGCAGACGCGCCAATACGCTGACTTGCGCCAATCTCCCCCACATTACCCTAACTTAGAAGTGTTAAAAAGATGATCAAAAATTAAGAAAATGTTTGGGACCCCACAAGGAGGACTTTTACGACCCTTACTGATGTATGAACCATTGCTGCATTTGAAAATTTTCTTTTCCTATCTCTGACAGCGATAAGAATGGTTAAGATCATTTTGGGGTTGTGGGGGTCTCTATCATTACTGATTAAATTATCATAGGTAAGTTATGACATTTATTTAGGAGTTAATGATCATAAATATCATAATTAAATTTTTTCAATCATAATTAAGAAAAAAAAATCATAAACAAACACCATATAAGATATAACCAATCTAACACTACTAAAAATTTTAGTTTTTTGCGATGGTAAAATGTCGTCGCTAATACTCCTAATGCCGTGGCAAAAAACTTTTTGCGACAGCAAATGACTTTTTGCGATGGCAAGCGGGTGGTCGCAACTGGAGGCACTGCAAAAGAGTTTTTGCATGTTTTGTGAAGGCATTTTTGCCTTTTGCGACGGCACTTTGCAGTCACTAATAATGTTTAAAATTTCTTGATTTTTTGCGATGGCACTATTTTACCGTCACTAAAAATGTTATTTGAGACAGCAAAAAATGCCGTCGCTAATAGTCTTTTTTTTGCAACGGCGAGAACACTGTTTTTGCGACGGTGTGGTGCCGTGGCAAAAAGTATTAGAAAAATAATAAAATTTTTATTTTTTGCGACAGTTTAGTGTCGTCACAAAAAGTAAAACCTGTAACAAAATCAATAAAAATATTAAAATTTTCTGTTTTTTACAATGGTGTAGTCCGTCACAAAAAAGAAAAAAACATCATGCGATAAAATTATTAAAAATATTAAAATTTCTCCATACTAATTGCATAATAATATAAAAATACCTGTATAAAAATAATAATCTCCCTAATAAAATATTCTTCCATTCATAATTACACATCAACAAAATTATTCCACTACATAATGTTCCATAATACATATGTAATGTTTAAATACATGATTTTGTTCATAATTCAAAATAACATAAACCAAAATTAAATGTTTTTCTCATCATTCTTCGTAGATAACAAAAACAAAAGTTAGCCACATTCTCCACAGGCATGCATTCCACAAGAAGCACACTCCTACATGGGAAATATTTGAAAAATAAAAATAAAAATAATTAATGACAATATAATTATGTGTTAATGTTAATTACAAAAAAAAACATAAAAGTTTAACTACTATAACATCAAATACAACATTTTTTTTGTTAGTCATCAAAACCCACATCAACATTTTTTTTGTTAGCATCAAATAAAGAAATTACATTGCAACAAAAGAATGTTAATTACACTTTTGGTTCAAAATGTATCTTGGGTCATTTTGATCCATAATATTTTAATTAAGTCAATTTGTAAAAGGCTATTTTTTTCAAAAACGGTAATTTTTTGTTTTTATTCTAATGATAAATACTATAACATTATTCATAGAGACCAATTTAACTCATTTAATACTTGGAGAATGAAATTGACACAATTAACTATTGAGCAACATAAAAACACAAAATGCATAGTCTAAGTCCTACATAAGGTCACAATTTTCACTTACACCAGAGCACAGATCTAATTGCACATCTATATTTTTGCAATTATTTCCACTTGTTTCATTTGCAATTCCTCCTTTAGTCTTGGGCAAAAACTAAGAAATGGGAGCAGAAAGCATTAGTTAAAAATGAGGGAGTTCAAAGCTGAAAATGAGAGTGCTAAGCTTGAATTATAGGTCTGTTGTTTTTTTCTACACCAATAGTCCTTGTTAAGTACAAGAAAATAAATTCAGCAATCAAGAACATAAGCCATTCTTTACTTTTTCCAATTGCATATTGCTCCAATTAGAATAACAAAGAATTAATATAGGTCATATGACACATAAGCTAAGCATCTATCACTCGAAATATGCAAGTACATAAATGCCTCTCAAAGAACACCTTCATTGGTTTCAAAATACACCCGGATAAAAAAACTGACCTGCTGCATCCAACAGGAGAATAGTTGAATGCCAGTCGCATCGAACAGTAGACTGTTACATCCTCACCGTCACTATAATTAGGAAAGGTAACGCATTTGAAAAATTTGCACTTTGAACACAGGATGTATCCAATCTGCGGCCAAAAGATAAGGTAAAATAGTTAACATTCTTGACTTCATGTTTTTGTGAAAGGGGTCCATGTCATTAGAATATTGCGAATGAAGAAATATTAGGACTACCCACTTATATTTGATCACGAAGGCTGAAAAGTTTATTTTTAAAATAATTGCCTTTTTCAATGAATTAAAATAACAAACTCCATTATACGGATGATAGGACAGGGCTAACACTGCTGGAAAAATGACTTTTAGCAACGCCGCTATATGTTTGAAAAACGCCGCTAATTCCTTTAGTGACGCTTACCACAAAACGCTGAGGACGCGGCCGTCGCTGTAAGTTTATGATGCTTTAAAAACGATGTAAAATTAGTATAGGCGGCGCTTTTATAAACGCCGCTAAATGTGGCAACCAACAGTAACATGACGTCACACAGGCATTCAGCGACGCTTCAAAAACGTCGTAATAGCTTTTTGTTTTTTTAAAAATATAACTATAGTGGCATTTTGAAAAACGCCGCAATAGAATTTTTATTTTATTTTATTTATTTAAACTACTAATTTTGTACCCAATAAAACTTTGTATAGACATATTTCGGTGAGATTACTATTCCCTCACATCTATAATAGTACCAAATACAACATCCTTCAAGAACAAAATCCAATAAGTTCAATCCCAAAAAACCAAGCAGCCATCTCATGCACAGTTTAACATCATCCAACAACAATCTAATATAGAAGGCAATTAAATTGTCTTAAAATACAAATTGACTCTCTCCTGTAGAATATAAGTTCCAGAATAGAGCAGCAGATAAATAAAAAAATCCTTGGAAAGAACCCCACTAATTCAACAAAATAGAAAGTCAAAGCATCTATTCTAGAATGAGAATAAACTCACTCAAGTTCTAGATATCCATTGCATAAGTCTTCCAAAGTTAATTCTAATTTCCCAATTGTCTAGATATTGGCTTTCTAAAAAAATTGTGCAAAACATAAACACTAATGTTTTGACATCTATGAACTATACCCAATATAAATTTTTAAAAGACCAATTCCAACAATAACTGATGTATCAAGGATATTAGCCAACACAAATATTGCAAAGAATAAAAATTAGAGGAGCATCCAGATTCACCAGTGCTTGAACAGGTCTGAGCTTCGGTTTCTCTGTTTTCGCAGAAATTCCTGAGGTGATGTATTCATGTTTGGCTAGTGGTCGCTGCAAGTCATCATTCAGTGCAAGTCCTTGACATAGCAGTGATTCATCCCTACAATAGGTATATGAATAATGAATATACAGTCATAGCAGCATTGGTTGCATATAAAGAGTAAGTTGTAGCATCTACTACATCTAGTCCCAAGTCATTTTCTTATTGTACATAACTCTTGTTCATTCATAAATCAGAAACCGCAGACAAGTAAATACATACATGCACACCCACCCCCCCACACACAGAAAAGATATGCTAAAAGGGTATCACATGGAGACCTGCCTGAAGAAAAAAAAAAAGTATAAAAGGGCATTCCATTTTTTAAAAAAAGTTCCCAGGAATATTCGATTCCAAATTAACCCAACCAATTTGGCAAGCCTCATTCATTGTCTATTGGGTCAAACCGATCCTAAAGTACAACCATTAAATAAAAGAACTTATTAGTGCTCCTGTGACAATATTTCTTTCATGTTCAAGACAGTGAAACATCAACAAAAATCATGGAAGGCCTAGAAAAACGGCAGCTACCAACTGTCCCCAACATTAACTCAGTTGATAAGTGAAAATCTCAATTGCTGAAATCCATAAATTGATGACAAGGGTTTCTTAGAAGCAAGAAATGCTATATAAAATGCAACAATCTCTGCAGAATGCTAGCAATCACTCTATACAAAAACAATATCTAGCTAACTCTTCTCTTCTGTGAGGGCTTATCTTCCATTTTTTCATAGTAAGAATAAATATAAGATACAAGAAGTAACAGTAACTACCTGATGCGGCAGTAATTCTGGACCAAGTTCATCCTCGAGCTGAAATAGGTACCGCCTGCATCCAAACATTGACTTCCATGTCTGTAATGGCAAAGGTAAAAACACGAGTTTCCTCTCTGGAAGGGTGGTTTTGTCCAGGGTTGGAAAGGACCGGGAACAATCTTACATCTGATCCAGTACTTCCCTTTTGGCTTATAAATAAATGACGAGAAATATTGACTTCCACAACTCATCTTTCTTCGCAAAGCAATCATGACATTATATTGTTTGTTCTAATTCTCTGCAGCAACTACCTCCACTTAGTAGCATTGACTTGACGTTTCTTTTTGCTCTTCTTTAAAAGCATTGCCATATGATCAACAGCTTTCTGAGGTGACCAAGTTTCATCACCTGTCAACCATTGTAGAGCTTGAGCCGCTGCACCCTTTTCTACAAGTTTCTTATTGTTGGAAGGCTGGCCAACAAAGTTCAATCAGTTAAAAATCACAGTAGAACGAAACTTGTTGTTTTTCAGTTGGGTTGTCTTGTAGGTGGGTGCTCCGTGTCCAGCCCTGGCAAGCAATGTTTGGAGCTCGTTCTTGGAATTATCATCACCGCCATCAATACTTCTCAAGGGCGTGCTTGGCAGCATCTCTTTTGTGATCTTTTTTGAAGATGTTGGAACCTGGCGACCAAAAACAAATCTACCTTCACATTGATCCTCTGATACCAATAGTCTTACCGTTGACAGGAGCTCATTGTGATTTTTTATTTCCAGCTTGGAATTCAAAAGCTGCATCAACAAAATACAGAACGATAAATCAAATAAATAAAACAATCAACATCAAATTGCGGGTATTTCTCACTTCAAATTAAGTGTGAGTGAGAGAAAGATTCAGCCTTGAAAACTTGGCCACATCATGTTTAGTACAAGGAAAGATTAGAGAATGATGGAAAGGGAAGAAATAAGAAAATGAAGGGAAAGGAAGAGGATACAAATCTGCCCAGGCCACCAAAAACCATACAGGCAAGAGGGAACTAAGAACTCGTCTATTTTAATATGTAAAATGCATTTCACTTTTTTAATAGGTTTTCGTTCGTTTTCCAAAATAAGGGTATTAAAACGGCATTAAACATATTCCTTAGGGGATGCTTCTGCCATCCCTCTTTCTCTTTGCCCATATTTATCCATCCCTTGTGCCAAACATAACTATGTTGCAAAATACTTACTTTCATTTGAATAAGTTCTTCAAGCTTAGTCTTCAATCTTAGATATGTATCTGCCAAGGAAGGTTTCATGAAAAACTCCAAGTATCCTCCCAACATTCTCAAGTGTCCATCCTATGCAAAAGCAGCAAATGATCCCAGTAAAATATATGGCACAATAAAATGAAAGAAAATTAATTGTCATGGATATATGTTGCAAGAACCGATATTGCTGATAGTATCGACTACAGATGGAAAAAAAAAACTTACCAAGCTGCCTCTAGAAATCTTTCCTCCAAATAAGAGAAGCACGGAATCAGATACCACAGTTGAATCCCGGAGAAATACTGAATTCACTTTAACCTTGTCGTTGAAAAGCAGCCAAGGGTATGGAATTTTGGGTTCCTGGGCGTTCACAGAATTCTGGGAGAAAGAAAAAGATAATGCTATCCACATTAGAACTCAAAAATAGAATACCTGAATCTGATGATTGTTTTAATATTAAAACATGTTTATGGATGATGCCTTGCTGAACACCATACCAAAAAAGATGAGAAACTTACCGAGTACAGAAGTACCTGACCATCCTCCATTGTTTTCAATGATATAGACTTCTCTTTGTTCTGTAATGATAAATACCAATCAGTTCTAGCTAGTTAATTGACATATTAAGAGAGCACTATTTAGATGGAACTCCAGGGACACTTAATTGACCAAAGCAAAAAACTTTAAAAAAAAAGAAAAAAAAGAACTTTTTGAAGAATGAAAATAAAAGCTAGAATGGAAACTAACAGTTTTGAAACCATGGCCCCTGCATGCATCATCAATGTGTAGAAAAATATAAGCTCACAAATGCTGATTACGAAATAAAAAAATAAATTAAAGAGAAAGAGACAAAACTGAATTGCAGAATTTAGCAAAAAGACACCACACAACAAAGTTTTTGCATGCATTTGGTCCATGGGAGGCAAGAATTTCTATAACCAAATTGAAAAATGTTTCCATTTAATGGAACTATTTTCAAGAGCCTTCTATTGGTGAAGGCTTATGTAAACTATTAAGAGACAGCTTAAGCTTCTAAAGAGAAACTTTTAAGAATTTCTTATAACCTTCTGCGCATTTCTGTAGATGACAAGTAATCAAAAAACAAATACATATCACAACAAGGTGCTTCATTGGGAAAGCATTGCTTCCACAAAAATAAAAAAAATATGTTAATTGTTTAATACATTTGATCTTTATAAAAAGCAACATAAACATTTCCTTAAACCAAAATAATAATGTGTATGTGCTCATCTTAACAACCTGCCCACGAACAAAATAAGCTAGTTCAGTTCCATCAAGCAGTGCATCATCCTGAAATACCAACTTGTGCAACCACAGATCTCTTGAGAAAAAGACAAAAATCAAGTATTTAGTCCACTAAATCAGCCAACTTAATCAATCAAACCAGAAAAGATGACGAAGATACATCCACCCATGACACAACTTAACAACTTCAAGAACATATACTAACTTGCGAGTTAACCTCCCCCGAGTCTTGCTTCGTGATGAACTAGAGGAGACACTGTCAGATGACTTTGGAATGGAAATAATTGTTGGAGACCTAAAATTATCAAGGCAAAATATATCATAATCAAATGTATATATTGCTCAATAAAAGAAAATTATGTACTATGTTTTATTCTGCAAAACAAATGGGAAAAACTCTAATTTAAATGCTAGCAAACACATGCACATGCAAAAACACAAACTATTAAAGAGTGACTATATTTACTATTTAGTATTTACCAGCAACAAAGAACTCAAAATCAGTGGTTTATATTTCAATTATACTTGTTGAACCACTGATTGCTGCCAAAGCAGGGCTTACTCACACCATCAAAATAACAGTGGACATCATATGTAACAGTTGACAAAATGATGGCCAGGGCAAAATCAAATCCAGTGCTAGATGTTCATTTATGAGCAATGATCACCGTATCAGCTGATGATTGTGTGTATGATATGGGTCTGGAAGGGATAAATTGAGTCCTAACCTAACCTTTCTCATAATTTGCACAAATTAGTTGCCCTCAAGTTCGAACCCACAGCCTCGAGGTTAATAATTATTGAATATCTATTTGATCTGGATACAATCAGCTAAGCCAAACTGCCACTAAACCCATTGACTAATGGCACTATTGAAACAAGGGTAATGTCTGGCATCCTTCAGTAACAGTAGCAAGAATTTTAAATAAAGTGGTCAGCCTCATATTGCGAACTAGAGGAACAAGTCATCAAATGAAGTAGGTCGGTAACACAACATGTAATTTCATCAACGAATTAGAAAGAATATAAGAAAATACTATCTCCACATGTAACCCAATATTTTTTAAATTTATTTATTTATTTATTTTTATAAATAAGCAACTTTATTGAGAGCGCATCAAGACGATGCAAAAGAATACAAAAAGACAGGAGATAGCACCGATAGTAATGATGTATTATACTCAACACTATCTGTATACACAGATCTCAATTCACAACAAATGAAGCAGAATGGCATAGCATCCATGCTCGAAACGACTGAACAAAGGTTTTCCCTGTACAAGACTGAACAAAGAATATAGTATCAATGATAAACTTCAGCAAAAATTTAAAGAAATGATTTAGGAAGATTTTCCTCTATTTATAAGTTAAAAAATTCAAAGAACAATCCTGAATACATGTTTACAAGTAATGACATTGAATATATAGCAAAAATACAATTGCAAAAGCTAAAATATACTTATCTTCTTTGACAAATGTATAAGTATCTTCAATCTGCCAGAAAATACCACTACAAAAAATAAACAAATAAACAAAATAAAAAACCACAACAAATCACCATCTAACCAGCAATCGAATGCAAAGATAGGAGTTAAAGCTCCACAATCTTGGGCTAATAGACGATGAAAGCCACAAACCCCCAATTTTTGTTACAAAATTTGTCAACAGAACCAAAATCATTCTGAGAGAGATTGAGAGATCCAGAGAGAGGGAGATAGAGATAGAGACCGAGATAGAGATTGAGAGAGAGAGAGAGAAGAATCGACAAAACTGAGATTGGATTGAAATTGAAATCGTGCAGATGGTTAGTAGACGATGCAGATGCCGAGGCAGATGGTGGTGGCGGTAGAGGTGGCAGTGGCGATGGCGGTGGAGCTTCGAAATCAAAATCATTCTAAGATTGGATCGACCGAATGATAAATCACCGAGCTGGAGAAGGTTGAATCGAGTTGAAGGGTTTAGAGAGAGAGAGTGACAGATTTGAGGGATCAGTTTCTCTAAGACTCTAGGGTTTCTCAGATTAAAATAAGTGAGTGAGAGATTTGAGGGTTTGAACAGAGAAAGAGAGAAACACTGTTAACACATTTGAAGGCGGTTTTCAAACGACTTCATTACTTAAACGGCACCGTTTTAATTAAAATAAAGTGTGACGTTTATAAAATGCCGTTAAATATTAAAAAAATGACATTTTAAAAAGCGCCATTAAATAAATGCCGTTAAATCATATATTTCCTGTAGTGTAAGGCAGTTATCTCGATGGAGATTGGATGAGCTTTGATGAATAAAATTAAGCATTGGTAGAAATTTGCATAGGTGAAGTAAATCAAAAAGGTGAACTAATGAGCCACTTACAACTCTACAAGATGGACACCGATGATAGATCCGATTGTTAGCAGCTTTCACATTGGTTTTCTGCCCTTCACAAAAATCACAAAGCAACCACCCTGTTCCATTACAAGGTTCACACATAATTAACATTTTTTTTGTTAGTCATCAAATCCCACATTTCCACAACATTTTTTTTTAATCACATTTCCCAAGTTCTACACGCCTACAACAATGCACCTTGCTTTACATCAATCTGAACTTATTAAAAAAGAGGACATTATCTATGTTGAATATGTTGGGCTCCTACCTCAACGCTATCCTAAAACAATTAATGCTAGAGGGACTTTCTATTAGCAAAACACCAACGTTGCAGACTGAAATAAAGTGATTTCATATAAATTCAATAGAGTCTATAATGTTGCCTATAAAACATATTATATATATAGTGTCTATCATGTCCCACACATGAAACTGGAATGTTATATTCCTGTTCCGTAATATGTTAATTGGTCCTTAATATGAGTATGATTATGTGTTTAATATGATTTTGTGTGCCATTATGTGAAAATATGTGGTTTTGAATTTCTATCTGTTCACCGTAGGAATATTTGTTTGATTATCTGCTTTGGGAATTAAATTGAGGGCCCTATCGGCCACCGAAACCAAAATTGATTGCGCCATTGTGATTAGCGTATTTTTTAGAGCCTATGGTGAAATTTGGTTGGAAATTGATTCGGATCAGATTAAATTGATTAAATTGATGAATTGGTGCCTAATTACTTTATTATTATTAAATTGGAATTAGTGGGATTTGTTGTAATAAGGCACTATACCCTCAATTCTCTCTTTATAGCTTCATTTGGCCGATTTGAACTCAAAGAAGAGAGAGGGCCGGCTATAGAGAGAGAGAGAGGGAGAGAATTGTGTAATCTTGGCTCAAGGTTAGGGGAATTTGAGGATTAAACTCAAGGATTTGCTATAGTTTGGAAGATTGAGCTCCTAGGTAAGGGAATTTATGAGTTTAATGTTGTAAATTGTGAATTCAAGTTTGATTAATGGTTAAGAACATGAGTTAGATTGATTATGATGAAATGGGGTTAGTTTTGTTGAATTTGAAGTCTTAGAACACATGCATGTAAGAAATTGCCATAAATTTCCATGTTTGAGCATAAAGTATGTAATCCATGTTGAGTTTTGATTAATGACCATGTATTTGATCATCTCTTCACCAATTAAGTTGAGGTTATTGTGTATATTTCACATGCAAGTGCAAATCATGGGAGTTTGAGTCTTGCATGTTTGAATCTAGTGTGTTGGTGATGAGTTTGAGTTAATTTGAGACATGCATGTGATTAAATTGTGAAATTGAGCTTCATTGTGTTGTAATTTGGTGTTTACACCATGTTAGAATATGTATATGTGAAGTTTGAGACAAAATTGTCCATTTGGAACCTTTGAACATCAAATTGAAGCTCAAGAACTTGTTCTTGATTTTCTAGAATTTTGGTGTTAACTCGAGCGGGAAAACCGTCGCTCGAGCGTGAAATTTGTGTGCCCTGTATTTTCTGCAGACATGGTGTCCTCTCAAGTGAGGAAGTTCACACTCGAGCGGGAAGCCATGTAGAGAAGCCTTCCGCTCGAGCGTCAGTGTTCGCGATCGAGCGTAAATTTGACATATCCAGTACTTTTGTAGACCTCGTGGGTCTGCTCGAGCGGGGAAGTCCACGCTCGAGTGGGGACCCTGTTTTCTGAAATTTTAAAAAGACATTCTGTGTTTCATTTTCTGTTCTCTTTCACTTCCAAGTACTCTTAGGCATGCATTGAGCATTGTAATTGAGTTAAAGAGATAAGAATGAAGCCTAAAGAGGAAAATGCAAATTTAGAATGGATCGAATTGTTTGTGACCCATTTGTGTTCATGGAATGTGTAGGGTCGAGCTTCAGGGCAAACCAACCAACCGATCACTGTGAGTAATATCTTAACAGAGATATCTGAAATATGTTGTTGTCCAATTGCTTACTTCTATGTAAGTGTTATAAGTTCATTGATTCGATTGGTGGACAATGTTTGTTATACCAAATGAGTGGGCCAGTATATATATATATATAATAAAAATTAAAAAAAATCCAAAAGGATTTTCCTATTATGGTTTTGCAAGATTGAAATTTTTGAAAAGTTCTCGGTGCATATTTGAATTGATAAGAATACCAATTACATGTTAATATGTGTGTGCTTTCTGTGGTCATTACTTATTTTGAATTGTGTGTATTTTGATCAGTATATCTCATTTTGTACATACTCTTGGATTAGCAAATACCAGACTCTTTCACATATGTGATCAAAGTTCTCTATGGACTACTAGCAGTGCTTCATGTGTTTTTCTTGAGAAATTGACCAATGCTTGCATATCTTGGGTGATGTTGAGTCTCTTAAACCCCTACCATCTATTTGCACCTCCATTGCTTACCCCTCTGTTTTTATATCTCATGGCATAAGGAAAACGCTACCTCAGAGGCACTAACCAAGCTTCACTATCTTTTCTACTCTCTCTGGTTTGGTTTCCATACTCTTGAGTGTGAAAGTTGCAGATGAGTGCCCAAGAAAATTGTATACATTGTTTGAGGGAGAGCATCTGCATTTACTCAACAAATACCCCTTGATCACTAGAGGTTTGACTTTTCTTAGTCATTCACATATTCTCTTGCCGGAGGTCTAGCCATTAGATTACTACTAGGATTTGAATCTAGTGTTTGTCGAACTCCAAGAGTCACCCACACACACTTTTGTTTACATGTTACATCACATTCTTACATGTGGAATCTTCTAGAAGTTGTGCACATTGTGTTTTCAAGTAATTGTGTTTCTTGGATATTCTTGTGTGTTTTAAGCTACAAATCTGAAATTCCTTACTTGCTCCGCCATATTGTTTTTGTCTTTTCCTTTTTATTCATTGTTTTTTGTGCTTGTGGTTACTTTTAGTGAAGGAGAGTTTGGTTAATCATTACAGGGGTTTTTTTTAGCATGGACTTACATTGATTGGTTTTGTAAGGGAAATTCATGTTAGTTGGTTTGCATGTTGTTATGCACTGATTATTTATTGCTTATTTCTCACATTCTTTTGATTATTACATCCTGTCATTGCTTGTGTGGGTTATGCTCGTGTTTTAGTTGACTGAGCTTCCTTTGACAATTCATGACAAAAA
>NW_021028838.1:379295-415207 GCF_004153795.1 Camellia sinensis | reverse complement strand
AAAGTGCTTCTAGCCACTTTTATGCTAGAAGACGAGGCAAGAAGATGGTGGATGTTAATGCGAGAAAATCACAAGGATGTTGATTGGGTGAAATTTTTGAAAATTTTCTATGACAAGTACTTGTCGCAGTGTGTTCGGGACAGGAAAGTAGCAGAGTTCATGGAACTAAGGCAAGACAATATGACTGTAGCTGAGTATGAAGCCAAATTCATGGAATTGGCCAGGTTTGCACCTCATGTGATTGATACCGATTACAAGAAAGCTAGGTATTTTGAAGGTGGGCTTCGAAGTGACATTTTAAAAAGGGTGAATATCTTGAAGCTAGAGACCTACATTGGGGTGCTAGACAGGGCTATCATATCAGAAGCTAACATAGCTAGACAGACTAAGTCAACGACTGACTGGAAAAGTAACAAAAGGCAAGGCTTCTTCTCAAAGAATTTATTTTTGAAAAAGCAAAATACGGGCTCCTCAAATACTTCAAATTCTTCCCGAGACACAGCTCCCATGTGCAATATTTGTAGCAGAAGGCACCGTGGAGTCTGTTACCGTGTGTCAGGAGCCTGTTTCAAGTGTGGGAAACAAGGGCATATGGCCCGAGATTGTAATTAGAACAGTGGGAAACTAGCTGCTAGCTCAACTGCATCAATCCCGAAGCCGGGAAATACTATGAGACCTGCCATCACCGGGGATACCGTGAGACAAGGGAAAGTTTTTACGCTTGTTCCGGGCGATACACGGAATGCCAACGCAGTTGTCTCAGGTACTATTTCTATATGTAATCAGGATGCTTTCGTGTTAATTGACTCCGGGTCCACACAGTCTTTTGTGACATGTGCATTTGCATCTAGACTGAATAGACCTTTAGAATTACTGCCATATCTGCTATGTGTGTCTGCTCCATCTTGGGAATCTGTATTGTGTGAATCTATATACCGATTTTGTGATATGCGTATTGAGGATGCTATCCTATATGTGGATTTGTTGCCCTTGAATTTTAGACATTTTGATGTAATTTTGGGCATGGATTGGTTGACCAAATATTGTGACACCATTGATTGTGTGACAAAACGGGTTGTATTTAAACCATCAGAACAGAAAGAGATTGTGTTTGTGGGTAATTGGGTAGTGCCTCCACCTTATTTGATATCTACAATGAAAGCATGTAAACTGATCAGGAAAGGGTGCCAGGGTTATTTGTGCTATGTGTTGTCTGAACCATCTGCAAATGATGAATTGAATGATATCCCTATTGTTAGAGAATTTCTAGATGTGTTTCCAAATGAATTACTAGCGGAATTGCTAGATAGGGAAATAGAGTTTACTATGCCAGGCACCCAGTCCATTTCTAAAACTCCCTACAGAATGGCTACTGCTGAAATGAAAGAATTGAAAGAACAGTTGCAATACCTGCTTGACAAGGGGTTTATTTAACCTAGCACTTCACCTTGGGGTGCACCAGTGCTGTTTGTGAAAAAGAAAGATGGAACCCTACGCTTGTGTATCGATTATCGGGAATTGAACAAGGTAACAACAAAGAATAAATATCCCCTACCCCGTATTGATGACTTATTTGACCAGTTGCAGGGATCACAGGTGTTTTCTAAGATTGATTTGAGATCCGAGTATCGTCAGCTGAAAGTTAAGGCAGAGGATGTTGAGAAAACCGCATTCAGAACGAGCTATGGGCATTTTGAGTTTTTTGTTATGCCATTTGGAGTGACTAATGCTCCGGCAGTATTTATGGACTTAATGAATCGAATTTTTAAAACCTACCTTGACGAATTCGTTGTGGTTTTTATCGATGACATTTTGATATATTCTAAAGATAGACTTAAACACGAACATCATTTGAGAACTGTCCTACAAATACGTCGGGAGAGGAAATTATTTGCTAAACTAAAGAAATGTGAGTTTTGGTTGGATGAAGTTGTTTTCTTAGGGCATGTAATCAACAAGGAAGGAATTTCAGTGGACCTGCAGAAAATAGAGGCGGTTGTCAGTTGGCCTACACCGACCAATGTGACAGAAGTCCGTAGTTTCATGGGCTTAGCTGGGTACTACAGGAGGTTTGTGAAGGACTTTTCGAAATTAGTTGTCCCTCTTACCCAATTGACACGAAAAGGGAAACCGTTTGAATGGAACGAAGAAAGAGAATCTGTCTTTCATGAGCTGAAAACAAGATTGACCACCTCACCAATTTTGACACTACCTTCAGGTATGGAGAATTTTGTAATTTTTAGTGATGCGTCTTATAAGGGTTTGGGTTGTGTGTTAATGCAGAACGAAAAGGTTATTACTTACGCTTCCCAATAGTTGAGGCCACACGAGAAGAATTATCCAACACATGACTTAGAATTGGCCGCAGTTGTTTTTGCTTTGAAAATCTGGCGGCATTATCTGTATGGAGCAAAGTGTGAAGTCTACACGGATCACAAAAGTCTGAAATACTTCTTCACGCAGAAGGAGTTGAATATGCGACAGAGGAGATGGCTGGAACTGATAAAGGATTATGATTTAGAGATTCAGTATCCCCCCGAGAAAGCTAACACGGTTGCTGATGCCTTGAGCATAAAACCAACGGGGAGTATGGCTTGTTTGCTTACTGAACAGAAAAAGATCTTGCAAGATTTTGAGAATTCTGAAACTGAAGTGGTACTGTGTGAACAGGACGGATTGATAGCAGCTATTACAGTAGAGCCGGCAATCATTAATGTAATCAAATAGAAACAGAAAGAAGATGAATTCCTCAAGAAGGTGATAGATGAATTTGAGACAAGTCCGAAAGCAGAGTTTGGCGTTGTAAATGAAGTGTTGATATTTCAGAACAAAATGTGTGTCCTAGACATTCCGGAACTAAAGAAGAGGGTTTTAGATGAAGCCCACAGATCCGTATTTGCTATGCATCCGGGTAATAATAAAATATATCGGGATTTGAAATAAACCTATTGGTGGCCTAAAATGAAGAAAGAGATTGCAGAATATGTGTCCAAGTGTCTTTAATGTCAGCAAGTCAAAGCTGAACATCAGAAACCAGGCGGTCTACTTCAACCTCTCCTTATTCCTGAATGGAAGTGGAAGCATGTGACTATGGATTTCGTTGTTGGCCTACCTCAGGCTTCTCGAGGTATGGATTCTATTTGGGTTGTAGTTGATAGAATGACTAAATCTGCACATTTTCTACCAGTTAGAACCACGTTTAATGCTTATAGACTGGCTACCATTTATGTTGATGAGATTGTCCGTTTACACGGAGTTCCGGTATCCATTGTGTCGGATGGAGATCCGAAATTTGTATCTAGATTGTGGAAGAGTTTGCAGGAAGCTATGGGGATAGAACTAAGATTCAGTACTGCATTCCACCCACAGACCGATGGACAATCAGAACGAACAATACAGACTTTGGAAGATATGCTTCGGATGTGTGCTTTGGACTTTCAAGGGAGTTGGGAAGACTATTTGCCACTTACAGAGTTTGCATACAATAACAGCTTCCACTCCAGCATCGGTATGGCACCATACGAGGCTTTGTATGGTAGAAGGTGTAGATCACCTATTTGTTGGACAGAAGTCCAGGATAGAGCTTTACTTGGGCCTGAAATTGTGCAAGACACTTCTGAGAAAATCAAGATTATTCGGCAAAGGCTCAAAACAGCTCAGGACCGACAAAAGAATTATGCAGATGTTTAGAGAAGGCCTCTTGAGTATGAGGTTGGTGACCATGTGTTCATCCGTGTATTTCCGATGAAGGGCCAAGTCAGGTTTGGAAAGAAGGGCAAGTTGTCGCCCCGTTACATTGGGCCGTTTCAGATCCTGGAAAGGCTTGGCCCAGTTGCCTACAGAGTTGCTTTGCCACCGGGATTCGAACAAATCTATAATGTGTTTCATGTGTCAATGTTGAGGGGTTACCTCCGAGACCCGTTCCGTGTGATTGATTATCACCGGATAGCTATTGATGAAAATATGGAATACGCCGAATGGCCGGAACGAATCGTTGACCGGCAAGTGAAACAATTGAGAAGCAAGTCCATCCCAATGGTGAAAGTTGAATGAAAGGAACACTATGGGACGGATGCCACGTGGGAAAAAGAGGATGAAATGCGCCTGCGATATCCACATTTGTTTTCCGACGAAGGTAAAATAAGTTTAGAGGACCAAACTTCCTAAAGGGGGAAAGACTGTGATATTCCTGTTCCATAATATGTTAATTGGTCCTTAATATGAGTATGATTATGTGTTTAATATGATTTTGTGTGCCATTATGTGAAAATATGTGGTTTTGAATTTCTATCTGTTCACCGTAGGAATATCTGTTTGATTATCTGCTTTGGGAACTAAATTGAGGGCCCTATCGGCCACCGAAACCAAAATTGATTGCACCATTGTGATTAGCGTAATTTTTAGAGCCTACGGTGAAATTTGGTTGGAAATTGATTCGGATCAGATTACATTGATGAATTGGTGCCTAATTACTTTATTATTATTAAATTGGAATTAGTGGGGTTTGTTGTAATTAGGCACTATACCCTCAACTCTCTCTTTATAGCTTCATTTGGCTGATTTGAACTCAAACAAGAGAGAGGGCCGACTATAGAGAGAGGAGGGGAAGGAATTGTGTAATCTTGGCTCAAGGTTTGGGGAATTTGAAGATTAAACTCAAGGATTTGCTATAGTTTGGAAGATTGAGCTCCTAGGTAAGGGAATTCATGAGTTTAATGTTGTAAATTGTGAATTCAAGTTTGATTAATGGTTAAGAACATGAGTTAGATTGATTATGATGAAATTGGGTTAGTTTTGTTGAATTTGAAGTCTTAGAACACATGAATGTAAGAAATTGCCATAAATTTCCATGTTTGAGCATAAAGTATGTAATCCATGTTGAGTTTTGATTAATGACCATGTATTTGATCATTTCTTCACCAATTAAGTTGAGGTTATAGTGTATATTTTACATACAAGTGCAAATCATAGAAGTTTGAGCCTTGCATGTTTGAATCTAGTGTGTTGCTGATGAGTTTGAGTTAATTTGAGACATGCATGTGATTAAATTGTGAAATTGAGCTTCATTGTGTTGTAATTTGGTGTTTATACCATGTTAGAATATGTATATGTGAAGTTTGAGCCAAAATCGTGCATTTGGAACCTTTGAACATCAAATTGAAGCTTAAGAACATGTTCTGGATTTTCCAGAATTTTGGTGTCCGCTCGAGCAGGGAAACCGCCGCTCGAGCGTGAAATTCGTGTTCCCAGTATTTTCTGCAGACATGGTGTCTGCTCGAGCGGGAAGCCATGTAGAGAGGCCTTCCGCTCGAGCGCCAGTGTTCGCGATCGAGCGTAAATTTGACATATCCAGTACTTTTGCAGGCCTCGTGGGCCCGCTCGAGCGGGGAAGTCCACGCTCGAGCGGGGACCTTGTTTTTAGAAATTTTGAAAAGACATTCTGTGTTTCATTTTCTGTTCTCTTTCACTTCCAAGTACTCTTAGGCATGCATTGAGCATTGTAATTGAGTTAAAGAGATAAGAATGAAGCCTAAAGAGAAAAATGTAAATTTAGAACGGATAGAATTGTTTGTGACCCTTTTGTGTTCATGGAATGTGTATGGTCGAGCTTCAGGGCAAACCAACCAACCGATCACTGTGAGTAATATCTTAACAGAGATATCTGAAATATGTTGTTTTCCAATTGCTTACTTCTATGTAAGTGTTATAAGTTCATTGATTCAATTGGTGGACAATGTTTTTTATACCAAATGGATGGGCCAGAGGCCGTTTTGACATGAATGGATGGGCCAGAGGCCATTTTGCCATGAATGGATGGGCCAGAGGCCGTTTCGACATGAATGGATGGGCCAGAGGCCATTTTGACATGAATGAATGGGCTGAAGGCCGTTTTGACATGAATGAATGGGCTAGAGGCCGTTTCGACATGAACGAATGAATGGGCCAAAGGCCATTTTGTCATCTGAATGGGCCAAAGGCCGTTTTGACACAAAATGGGCCATAGGCCAGTTTGTTTGGAGCCGCAGTCACTTGACCTAAATTGTGTATATATGTTAAATAGAAATATGAATTGGGCCCAAGGCCGTTTGAAGCACATTGTTTTACATATCGTCTGTATAGCTTCTTTAATTGATATTTTCACTGGGCTTTTGCTCACGCTCATTCATGTGTTTGTAGGTGAGCTAAGAGAAGTCCAAACCCAGCCCCAGAGAAGTTTATGTGGAACAGTACAGGTTTTGGGAGAGTCAGCCCTTGTGTCTCACGCACGAGACCCGTCTTCGCCCTTTTGTTATGTATTTATATTCTGTCATGTTGGCGAAGACTTTGCATCTGTTGTATATAGTCGTGATGAGTTTACTTAGACTTATATGATCCTGTATGTACAGAACCTTATGTAGTACATATTTTGTTGTGAGTTATTAATATGCATATGTGTGGTTTGTATGATGTGCCATGTAAGCACAGCTCTATGGACAAAGTTTTTAATTACTTCCGTTTGGCCCCCATTAACTCTGTTAAAATACGTTTGGTTTGGTTTGAGGCCGTAGGTAATCCCATGAGTACTGACCAGTTATGTCTTTAACCCACGGGGGCGGGTTTGGGTCATGACATTGAACCCTGTGTAACACCATTTATAACAGAAAATAGTATATCAATCTCTTTGCCTTAAAATCAATACAAACGCCCACTCACCTTCTTCCCCTCAATTGTTTCTGGAACATCACCATTTGCAATTCGTTGTGCGAGGCCTTCTGCAACAGCGGTTTTCCCCACACCAGGCTCTCCGATAAGGCAGGGGTTATTTTTCGTCCGTCGACCCAAAATTTGAGTCACACATTCTATTTGCGGCTGTCTTTCAACAACTGGATCCAATTTACCCTAACAATGTAAGAGAATTGGCTAACTAAACTACTCATGAATAGGAGCAAATTCATTCATACGAATAACATATAAATTTGAAAAATCTAGAAATCCCCTAGATGTTGATTTGTGATTATGTATCAATTTTAAGCAGTAAACAACAGTCCCAATCAAACAATCAAGACAAATCGACATGACAATTTTACATGGAAAAATCACAATTGGACACCTCCAATTGTGATAAAAAAAACCACGGGCAAAAGCCACAAAAAAATCCACTAACAAGACATAAAGGAATTACATGGGTATACTCTCAATTACCTAGCGAATCCATGCCCAAATTGAACCAACCCCTATGTGTCTCTTCCAACCCCATCTTCACCTCAGAATTGTCTTGACGATGAGCCACTCTAGAATCCACCAAAGCTTCGGGCTCAAATTCTTCAGAATCCACCGAAGAACAACTCTCTCTTTTGTATAGAATAAACAAACAAACCTTTGATGTATTCTTATTAACCCATGAGTTGAATACTCAATTAAACATCAAAGAAAAACTAGTAAAATATCCCTAGATATAAACCTTAACATCCAAAAACTAGATCTGGAGCAGTAATCCTAGTTTTGGACTAAAACAAATACTTATAGAAATCTGGGACTGCGAAGCCCGCTCGAGCGAAGACACTCTCGCTTGAGCGAGGAACCAAAAACACGTGTTTTCCATAAGCGGCTTCGCTCGAGCCAAACAACCTACGCTCGAGCATACATTCATCACTTTCAGGTTTTTGTACAAACGCACTCTTCACTTGAGCGAGAACTCCTTCGCTCGAGCGAGCAAGGGCGGACAGGAAACTTTGAATGCAATTTTGCATTTTACTTCGGGGGCGCTGCCCCTCGACCTCGCCTAGGCGCTGCCTCAGACCGCCAAAGGGCGCTACCCCTTAGACCCTCGCGAGCTGACCGGGCAGCTTAATCCCCGTTATAATCAGTGAAGTGGCAATCTTGACAGTATTAACATCACAAACTTCTCTGCAAGGCATAATTCGAGTTAGATTCACATCTAAAAACTCATAGCCTCACTGAAATAAAAAGTGCGAAAGCAAGTACAACTGAAAGGAGTTTTGTCAACCGGGATTGCCAGGAATAAAACCTAACAATCTCCCCATTTGGCAATGCCGTGACAAAACACACCTAACAAATAAAATCCTAATCACCCCAACCTATTATAGCCAACAAAAACAAACTTCTTTCTCAAGGTCATGATCAGTAAAACAGCTATTAGTGCCACAAGAGTATATGAAAAAGCAATAAGCATATGACTAGATTATCTTGAAGTATTAGATGAAAAACATGAATAAATGTGACTTGGAGATTTTAAGAACATGTAGCATGACTAGACGAAAACTAAGACACTTGCACCCGCACCCGACACAATATAACTCCCCATTTTTGTCACGAATTGACAAAGGAAGCTCAAACAACTATAGCATGCAAGAAGGAAATAATCGAAAAGTTCATGCTAACAAACGCTTACAATGAAAAACCAAACTCCCTGTAGACACCCCATTTTTGACCGACCTTAAGACTCAGACGTCACCAACTGAGCGCTCAGTGATGTTGCATATTGTGCTCGTCTCGGCTGAGAGCCTTGCCTCTAGGCTTCAAAACCTTTTCGTACCTTGCCTCAGTTTGCGAACTAGATCCTGTTTTCTTTGTTTTCTCATCTTGAAGGGAGGGAGATGTCTCGTAGACCATCTCTCAGTGGTCGTAGGCTACGTTTCGTGGTCGTAGGCCATTTTTTCCGTTTGGAGACCAGTTTTTTATTTTCGAAGCCGTCGGCCGTGCGCCTTGGTTTGGGACCGCTTAACTACCTCCTTTTGCTCCGGTTTTTGGTACACACCTTGTTTTCTCTCCTTAGAGGGACACTGTGGCCTGGGAGACCACCTTCGTGGTCGCACGCCACTTTCGATGCTTAATAGTCAGTTTTCGGGGTCCCTGGCTGCGCGTTTTGGCCCCCGAACCTTCGTTTCACATCGGTGTGGGTTCATTTTTGGCATGGACCCTAGTTTCATTGTTAGGAAGGTGGTGGTAGGGTGGGAGACCACCTTTTCTTCTTGGAGACCACCTTTCCTCGGTCGGCCGATTTTTCTTGACAGGTAAGTGGTCTCCCTCACTTTTGAGCCACAATTTCTGGTCTCCCATACCACCATTGAGATGTATTCACCTGGGAGACCACCAATATGGGTAGGCCGACCACCTTTTCAACTTGAACCTTTGGACCCCTGGTCGGCCGACCACCTGAACTGGTCGGCCAGCCATCTGCTTTTTTGTCTCTCTGAGTGTGTTCCAGCTGTGCCAGCTGGGAGGCATTTGGTGCATCCTCCATACATGTGTATGAAGGAGGTTTGGCCTAGCTTTGAAGCTTCTTTGAGAAGCTTTAGACCTTCTCCTCTATAAAGGAAGAACCCCTCTCCCATTGCAAGGGTTCAGAACCTGGTTTAAGGCATACATACACTCTCCCTCTATATCTCTACATCTAAGCTCCAAAACACCATTTTTCTTGGCCCTTTGCACACCAACCCTTAGCACAACACCTCAACTATTAACCTAAGCACCTTGGAGCTGTTTTTCAGAGGTTGAAAGCTTATTACATTGGTCCAGAAACTGCTGGTTCTCTTCTCTACAAGGGTAACACTTCTTTCCCTTCTTTTGTCTTCATTTTGTTTCATCTCTTAGCCTCGTTTGCAAGAATTTTTGGGCTTCATCATAAACTAAAAAATTCTTGTTTTGAGCTTTTAAGCATGTTTGTTTTAGGTCATTTTTCTGTTGGGGGTCATCTACCCCCATGCATGCTTCATTTCCTCTCATTTTGAGCTATGCATTAGAGCATTTGTGTTGGCCTTGGTTTGGCCTTTTAGCCACTGAAATCCAACGGATTTTCAGTGGCTAACATGTGTTTTTGAGCCTCAAAATCAGAGAGGGGTGACCCTTTCACCCCTTGTTTTGTTTACTAGCTTTGTTGGCCTTATTTGCATGTTTCAAAGCCATGTTTTAGGCCACATTTTTGTGAGTTTTGTGACCTGCGTAGGCTCTGTCCAGAGCCCTTTCTGCCATGTTGAATGTCTATTATGCATGTGTAGAGTAATCCCTTTCAAGGCCTTCTAAAGGGGCCTTTACTTGCATGCTTCCTAGACTCATTTCATCCATTTTCAGTGAGTTTTAGGGCCCTCATAACCTCTGTCCAGAGGTAGTTTTGCCATTTTGTGTGTCCATCATACATGTGTAGAACAACCCTCTTATTGGCCTTTCAAAGGAACACTTCATTCTGACATGTGTTGCGTGAGTTTCAGTGGGTTTTTGACCATATTTTGGCATGCCATGTTTCTTTTTTTGGCTAGTTTGGTGGCCCCTCATGTGCTTCATATACATGTAGTGTAAACCATGCTTACTAGCCTATGCTGCATATTGTTTTGGCCCTTCATGTTAGCACTTTTTGGCCATGCCTTAAACTGATTTTGTGCATGTTTTGGACTGTCTTAACTCTGTTTTTGGGTCTCATGGTTGAATGATGCTTGTTTTGCATGCTTGTAGTTCAATATCCATGCCTAGCTTTGAGATTTGAGGTCTATTGCATGCATATGCTGAGGTGTTTTCATACTTTGGGGTCATTATACATCATATTTCAGAGCTTATATGAATGCCATATTCCCATGATTTCCACTCTTTAAACGTGTTTGAGAGTTGTGCATAAATGCCTCATTTTCGGACCATTGCATGAGCTTCGGTTCTTTGCATGTTGAGTCATCATTTTGGGCCATTTTCCCACAGTTTCAGACCTGCCTAGGGTCTATTTGGGGCTAGTTTTGCCATTTATACATTGCTTTGTGTACCTCTAGTGTAACCCGCTTCACTAGTTTCGGTATTCGAGCCATCTTGCATGCATTGTGTGACATATTTGCATGATTCGGGATCATTGTACATTATGTTTCAGAGCTGGAAAATGTGTGTTTGCATGCCATACTTCATCCTTTGCCATGCTTAGTTAGAGTTGCATGTTGTGCCTTAGGATCGGTCCTTTGCATCCGTGCATGTTTGCATGTATTTCGGTTGTCTCATTTCCATTATATGGCCACTGATGTGGGTGTGGCTGAGGTCTACTCATATTGGTGTAAGTCCATCTTACATTTGTATATGCCATTTAGTTCATGTGCGCATGATAGTCTTCGTAAGTGCATTGTGTATGTCATGTTATGTCACGTGCATTGTGTATGCCATTTTAGCCCATAGCATTGTGTATGCTAGGTTGCATGTTAGTCGCATTATGTATGCCATCTCATTGCATTGTTTTTGGAGTAGGGTTTAGTCCGAACATGGGAAACAAGAGACATTTCGTACTCCAAGTGACGAAACGTGCCTCAATTCTCGGTCGCCGATACTCTTGACTGTCCATGGTAGAGTTATTGGCTTTACTTGCTTATATGTGCATTCATTTCACATCGAGTCGTGCAATTCGACTTCTCAGCCATCATGCATCGAGATGCGTGATTGGTGGCACGAGGATCGAGGACTACACTCTCTTGAGCTTGTGCAAGGACGGGGAGAGTGGTCATGCACACATTTGTTGAAAATACATTGCCTTTTCTCCCTCTTGCCTTTGTCGTAGAAAAACCAGAAAGCAGAGGTGGAAACTAGTCGGCCGACCAGATTTTCAGGCAGGCCGACCACCCTCTTTGGTCTCCACGACAAAGGGTGGTCGGCAGGTGGTCTCCCATGCTAATAACTGGTCGGTGGCCTTCCCAAGGTGGAGTTTCAGCCTTCTGGAGCTTTGTGCAAGTTTCTGAGATCAATTGCAAACAAAGGCGATCCGAGGCGTCGCGATGGAATTTCCCGACAAGGTAACCCGAGTATGCATGCAGCCTTCATCATTTGGAACAGAGCTGAGGCAGTCCATTGCACGTAGCATAGCATGCTAGTTTGCTTTGCTTACTTAATTCATTTGTTAAGTAATTAGTATTGTGCAATAATTCGTTATTTATTTTGGTTGTGTAATATTCTTTCGGACCCTCTGAGCGAGGGCACAATTGTAATAAGTGTGCGTGTGTGTGATGTATGTTTTCCAACCCCACGTCTTTCTCTCTTTTATTTACCAGCTTATGATGGTTAGATTAGGGCATGTTTCAATTAGCATCTATATGTTCGCATGTTTGCATTCATTCATCTGTATTGCATGCACCGGGCTCGGCGCATCATGCTAACTGCATTGTATTTCAATTCCAAGTTGAATACATGTATCGATTGTTGCATCTCATATGCCATCTTAGAATAGTCGAGCATATTATAGTTGCATTTTTGCATGTGTTGCATTAGGCATTCTTAGCATAGTTAGGATTCATGCATGATTTCTAATTAGCTTTTTTCTTTGGCTCGGAGTACTCGGTAAGTGTTTATGCTTTAGCATCCTTGCACGCGTGTGAGTGACTGCCATGATAGCATGCTTACCATGAGGCTATTTGCTTATGTGACATAACTGCCTGAATGTCTGTGGGTGGAGGTTGGGTTATTTGAATTGGAATAATGCATTGGATGAGAGTTTTAAGCCCACTTGAGAGTGGCAAAATCATGTCGTCTAAGCACACCCGAGGGTGGCAAAATCCACGTCTTAGCCTACTTGCGAGTAGCACCTTCAAACCATTTTTCAAAACGAACATGAGATGTTTTGTTCCAATTCAGGCGACCCAGTCTATACTTGTATACTGTGCGCATCACATAGTAATTCTAGGCTAATAACCGGAGTAAGAGCACATAATGTTTTCAAAACTCGATATCATGGTTAGTAGAGGCCGATCTTTGATCGGGCGAGCGGGGGTGCTCACGAAGTGACCTTCCCCAATCGTACCCAAGTTCTCGAGCCGAGGCAACTTTGGTGATGACGGACACATGGCCTTAGGCACGAGTCAGGGTTTCCTAAATTCCCCCAAAATAAAATATTTAGGTGGCGACTCTGTATCTGGCAAAGTAGTCCATGTTTGGCAGTTCTTTCAAAAATCTATTTTCAAAACGATTTGCTGGATTTGGACTCTTTGATGATTCGTTGGTCTTGCATTGCACTTTGCGAGATTAGATACATGACCATGACATTGAGTCCTGAGCTGTAGTGAGCCCAAATGAACAGAACGGGATTTTCCTCCCGGGACGTTCGGGGACGTCTACACTCCCCCGCACTAAAAGCACCTACAAACACTGAACAGAAAACAATGACCAAGAAGAAACCGACAAAAATAATATGGTGGAGCAAGCAAGAAATCTTAGATTTGTACCTTAGAACACATAAGATTATCCAAGAAGCATAATTACTTGAAAACACAATGTGCACAGTCTTTAGAAGATTCCTCATAAAAGAAAGTGATGCATTATGTAAAAGGCATAGATCCCATGATAAAAGTGTTTGTGTGACTCTTGGAGTTCGACAAACACAAGATTCAAATCTTAGTAGTGATATGAAAGATGGACCTCCGACTAGAGAATTTAAGCACAACACAGGAAAGTCAAACCACTAGGAATCACGGGGTATTTGGTGAGTAAAAGCGGAGGTTCCCCCTCAATTAATGAATTTTGTTCTTGTTTTTTTTTTCTTTTCTTTCTTTTGCACATTTTTTCTTTTTTTTCACATTTTTTTCTTTCTTTTGCACACTCATTGGGGGCTGACACGCTCAAGAGTATGGAAACCGAACCAGAGAAGCATAGATATAATAAGGATGGCCTGGTTGGTGACTCTAACTTAGCCTTTTCCTCATGGCTAGACTTCAAAGAATTGAGGGGAAAACCGTAGAGGTGCAAAAAGATGGAAGGTGGTTAAGAGACTCAACATCACCCATGATATGCTAGTATAGGTCAATTCCTCTAGAAAAGCAAAAGATGTAATGCCAGAAGTCCATAGAAAAAAAAATCACTAAGGCAGAAGACTCCGATATTTGCTAATCCAAGAGTGTGTACAGAATGAGACATACTAATCAAAGAACACACACTCCGAAATGAGTAATGACCACAGAAAGCACACACATATTAACATGTAATGGATATTCTTATCAATTCCAATATGCACCAAGGACCACTCAAAAATTTCAAGCTTGCAAAACCATACTAAGAAAATCTTTTTGGATTTTTTTTTTCATTTTTTTTTCTAAACAAAGTAATACAGAAAACGAATAGGCACACATTAAATGACCCAAAAAAAAAACACAGAAACCTAAAAACTAAAATGAATAAACAAATTAGCACAAGTCAAGTTTTCTCACCCAAACCGCTTTAGTATGAACAAAGTTGTAAGAACTGCGGTTCTTGGGTGGTGTCTTGACGTTGTGGTTCCTTTTTCCTGCAATGGGAACCTGTCTCGACTTGGTTTCCAACTTCCTATTTTTAGGTCTAGGCAAATACACTCTCCCATGTAACTTATAACAATAAGGGCGAATATGACCATGCATACCACAATGATGACAAATAAAAACAGGGTGTACAGGTTGTACCTTCTTTTCTTTTACCTTACCAACTCTAGGAAGTTTGAGAAGTCCATCCTTATGTTGAATTTTTTGTTCTCCATTTCCTTGAGTTCTTGTATCATGAGATGTGGAAGCACTCTATTTTTGCTCTTTCTTACCACCAAAGCTAATGCCACTCTTGTCAGAAAAAATTTGTTGAGACCCAATGATATTGTCCAAAGTCTTTGATCCTCTGTTCCAAAGACCAATGGTAGCCATAGCACACTTGAGTTCTTCCTCTTTCTTGATCATTAGTTCTTCCAAAGCAACTTGAGACATCTCGAGAGTTTCAATCTTTTCTTCATATGTTGCATAGATTTGTTGTAGCTCATTCCTCTCTGTCTCACAAGTCAAGAGTTTTGCACAAAGAGCTTGTTGATCATTAGAAATCTTAAGGGCATCATTCCTAGCCTCGAAAATCTCTTTCTTTAATTTGGCATTCTCATTTTCACATGCTTTGAGTTTCGTAGTGAGTTTGTCATTCAATTTGGATAAGTTAAGACACTCCTTATACAACTTTTCATAAGCTTGCTCAAGCTCTTCATCATCACTCTCCAAGGATTCACCATCAGTGGCATTCTCAACTGACCTCTTCGGATACTCTGTTCATACTTCAGTTTCGGAAGCTGCCATGAAAGTAAGGAATTGTTTATGTCCCTCTTCACCTTGATGTTCATTGTCACTTTTATCTTCATCAGATTCTGATTCATCATCCCAAGTGATAGCGAGGGCTTTCTTCTTCCTCAAACGAGTGGGGCATTCTGAAGCAAAGTGGCCAAATCCTTGGCATTCATAGCATTGGACTCTTTCAGAGTTCCCTTGTATCTTTCCTTTCTCCTTCTTGGCTATAGAATTAATTTTGAGTTTATCTCTGCCTTTAGATTTATAAGTATGAGTAGATTCCAAAAGATTAGGATTCTTTTTCAAAAAAGATTTGTTAAATTGTTTAACAAAAGCAGCCGTAATCTTGGAATCTATCTCACAATCCTCATCAGAATCCTCTTCAACTCTATGAGCACTACTAAAAGCAATAACATCTTTTTGTTTCTTTTTGAAATTCCTGTATGCCTCATAAGTTTGGAGATTTCCAACCATGTGATCCAGCTTGAGGTTGTTAACATCTTGAGCCCCCTCAATAGCCATAACTTTTGGTTGGAACCGATCGGGCAAGGATCTCAAAATTTTTCTCACAACTTTGGATTCTGGTATTTTTTTCACCTAAATTGAAGCTGGAAATAACAATGTCACTCAACTTTGCATAAAATTCATCAAAGGTCTCACCATCTTTCATTGAAAGGTTTTCGAAACTAGACGTGAGCCTTTGAAGTTTTGAGCGTTTAACAGAAGGAGTGCCCTCGTGAATAGTTTGCAAGATATCCCAAGCCTCTTTTGCGACTTCACAATTTCAAATACGACTAATCTCTTCAGGTGTGATAGCGCAAAAAAGAGAATTGATAGCTTTACAATTCCAGCTACTATTTTGGTAATCAATTGTGTCCCACTTATCAATTGGTTTGGGAAAAGTTACTCCATCAACGGTAAGCGTTGGTTCAGTCCACCCATACATGACAGATTGCCAAACTTTTTCATCAATAGATTTTAAAAACGATCTCATCCGAGCTTTCCAAAAAGAATAATTGGATCCGTCAAGTAGGGGTGGTCGAACCATAGAATTTTCCTCACGAATTGTATCCATTATCACAAATCAAACAAGATCTCGCTCTAATAGATTTGTAAAACAAAAAAAAAAGATAAAGCGACCTGCTCTGATACCAATTGAAAAATCTAGAAATCCCCTAGATGTTGATTTGTGATTATGTATCAATTTTAAGCAGTAAACAACAATCCCAATAAAATAATCAAGATAAATCGACACGACGATTTTACGTTAAAAAACCATAATTGGACACCCCCAATTGTGATAAAAAAAAAATCATGGGAAAAAGTCACAAAATAATCTACTAAAAAGACATAAAGGAATTACATGGGTATACTCTCAATTACCTAGCGAATCCACGCCCAAATTGAATCGACCGCTATGTGTCTCTTCCAACCCCGTCTTCACATCGGAATTGTCTTGACGATGAGCCACTCCAGAATCCACCAAAGCTTCAGGCTCAAATTCTTCAGAATCCACCAAAGAACAACTCTCTCTTTTGTATAGAATGAACAAACAAACCTTTGATGTATTCTTCTTAACCCATGAGTTGAATACTCAATTAAACATTAAAGAAAAACAAGCAAAATATCCCCAGATATAAACCTTAACATCCAAAAAGTAGATCTGGAGCAGTAATCCTAGTTTTGGACTAAAACAAATACTTATAGAAATCTGGGACTGCGAAGCCCGCTCGAGCGAAGATTCTCTCGCTCGAGCGAGGAACAAAAAACGCGTGTTTTCCATAAGCGGCTTCGCTCGAGCAAAACAACTTGCGCTCGAGCATACATCCATCACTTTCAGGTTTTTGTACAGACGCACTCTTCGCTCGAGCGAGAACTCCTTCGCTCGAGCATGCAAGGGCGGACAGGCAACTTCGAATGCAATTTTGCATTTTCCTTCGGGGGCGCTGCCCCTCGACCCCAACTGGGCGCTGCCTCGAACCATCAAGGGTGCTACCCCCTCGACCCCCGCGAGTTGACCGGGCAGCTCGATTCCCGTCATAATCAGCGAAGTGACAATCTTGAAAGTATTAACATCACAAACTTCTCTACAAGGCATAATTCGGGTTGGATTCGCATCTAAAAACTCATAGCCTCACTGAAATAAAAAGTGCGAAAGCAAGTACAACTGAAAGGAGTTTTGTCAACCGGTATTGCCAAGAATAAAAACCTAACAAAATTTAATCTCAAACTACCTCTTCTGCCAGTTTTGTCAAGTTAGTGCCATACTCCTCCAGTGTTGTCATCTTATTGCCACTAGTAGATCCCCCTCCAACAGCAGCACCAACAGCTTTTGTACTTTCTCCAGCCATTTGAGTGACCTTCACCTCGTTGCCCACAGTCGCCCCCCCTTGCCGCTGCTTGCAGTCGAGAAAGAGAGAGAGAGAGAGAGAGAGAGAGAGAGAGAGAGAGAGAAAGAGTATTTGGGAATTTTTTAAATTGGGGATATTTTTTTTTAAGCGGTTGGGGATTGGGGATCGTGAGTGAGAAACAAAAGGGGGGAAAAGAATGGGGGGAATTAGAAAGAGCGGGAAACGAAAAAGAAAAAGAAGAGGGGGATTTGGTAGATGTAGGGTTAATTTTTGCTTTAATAAAAAAAAATTCAGTGTGTTTGGTTTGAGTTTTCTGGATTAAGTTTTTTGAAAATTGACTTTTTTGATTTTTGTATTCTTTTGTTTTTAGTGAATATTTTTTAAATTTTAAACTATTTTTTTTTTTACATTTTTAGATGAATCTTAGTTATATCTGTCTAAAAAGTACAAAATTTGTAAAAAACAAATTAAAAATTAATAAATACATAAAAATATAAAAAATGTACTGAATTCTTGTTGTTTCTTTTTTCTATTTTTGGTATTTAGTGAATTTTTAAAAGATTTTTTTTACAATTTTTTTATTTTTTAGGTGTATTTATGTTAGGTGTGTCTAAAAAGTAAAAAAATTGTTTAAATTATTAAAAAAAGTCAGTAAAAACAAAAAAACATGAAAAATACGAATGTAGAATTTTCTGAAAAGTGTTTTCTGAAAAATGAAAACAAGCAAGAATTATTATTATTATTTTATTTGATAGAAATAGGTGTAATTTTTGGGGAATTGTTGAAATTGGGAATTTTTTATTTAAGGGATTGGAGATTGATGATTTGAGATCGTGAGAAACAAAAGGGGGAAAAGAAATGGGGGAATTAAAGAGTGGGAAAATGAAATTTTTTTGGTTAAAATAAATTTATTTTTTGTAGTTAATGATTTTTTTTTATTTTCCATTTTTTTTAATTACTAAAGTTGAAAATTTATTTGTTTCATTTTTATTTTAATGAAAAAAAAATTATTTTTTTATTTTGAAGAAGTAGGGGTAATATTTTAATAAAAAATATTTTTCCGCGGCTCATTTTTCTATTCGTTACTAAAAACCAGGAACTAGTTTTTTGTGGTAGAGGAAAGAGAGCGACAGTGAAGGTGGTGGATAAGAGGTGATGGTCGTGGTGGTCGTGGTGGTCGTGATGATGGTAGTGAAGGAGATTAGTGGTGAAGTTGTGGTAGTGGTAGAGGAGATGGAGTGGCGATGGTGGATGAGAGGTAATGGTAGTAGCAGTGGCAGTAATGGTGGTGGTCATAGTTAAATATTTTAAAAATATTTTAATTTTGTGAGAAACAGATAAAGAAGAGAGATAGAGAGAGAGAGACAAAGACAGAGTGATGAGCGAGAGAGAGACAAAGTGGTTGCTAAAAGTGTATTTTCTTATAGTAGATTGATAAATCGAGAAGGAGCTCGATAAATAGAGAAGATGGGAGGGAGAGAGTGAGCAAGGCCAACATAGTGAGGGAGAAATAGACAAATAGACAAGCAGACAGAGAGAGAGAGAGAAGAGTGATGAGTGAGAGAGAGTGAGAGAGAGATAGGGAGAGAGAGAGAGAAGAGTGATGAGTGAGAGAGAGTGAGAGAGAGATAGGGAGAGAGAGAAAGAGAGAGAGAGAGACAGAGAGAGATAGAAAAAGAGAGAGAAACAAGAGATGACCGAGAGATAGACAAAAAGATAGAGAAATAGAGCGAAAAGAGATGAATGAGAGAGAGACACAGAAAAAGAGAGAGACGGAGAGAGAAGAGAGATGGCGAGAGAGATGGAAAAATAAGAGAGAGAGAGAGAGAAAAAAGAAATGAGAGAGATAGAGAGAAGAGAGATGAGTGAGAGAGACAGAGAGAGAAGATAGATGAGAGAGATAGAGAGAAGAGAGATAGACGAGAGACACAGAGAGAAAAAGGAGAGAGAGAAATAGACAGACAAAGAAAGAAGAGTGATGAGTGAAAGAGATAAAGAGATAAAGAGAAGAGACAGAGATAGAGACAGAGAGACAGGAAGATGAAAAAATGAATGAAAAGAGATATGTTATATCAAAAGAGTAAGACGACATCATTTTTTTAAATTTTTTTTTGCAACAGAAAAATATTGTTGAATTTATTCAAATCATTTTGTGACTGTATGTATATGAAGCTGTCTCAAAACCACAATCACAATGCTAGGTTAGAGTTTTCCAAAAACTTTTTTGAGAAAATTATACTTTCTTGTTTTCCGTGTTATATTGTTTTTACTGAATTTTTTTAATATTTTAAGGATTTTTTTTTTAATTTTTAGACACATCTAACATAAATACACGTAAAAAGTAAAAAAATTATAAAAAAAATCTTTTAAAAATTCAATAAATACCAAAAATACTATAATTCAATACAATTTTTTTTTATGTATTTATTAATTTTTAAAAATATTTTTTCATAAATTTTTTATTTTTTAGATACATCTAAGTAAGGTGCATCTAAAAAAAAATTTAAAATTTTAAAAATATTCACTAAAAAAAAAAACACACACGAAAGTCACGTTTTGCGACGCCAGAAAATGCCGTCGTGAAAAAACAGAGTATTTGCAACGGCAAAAAATACCGTCTCAAAAAAAGAAAGTATTTGCGACGGCAAAAAATACCGTCGCAAATACTCTCATTTTTTGAGACAGCAAATTGTGCTGTCGCAAATGCTTTGCATTTTTGAGACGGAAAATGGTGCAGTCGCAAATGCTCTACTTTTTTAAGAAGGCAAATGGTGCCATTGCAAATACTCTGCTTTTTTGAGACGGCAAATGTGCCGTCGCAAATAGTTCTGTCTTTTAAGCCCACTTTTCTTGTAGTGTAATCAAACTAATATTATACCCAATATGAAAATGAGTCATAACTAACATCACAATATGTATAAGTAAGCCATAACCAAGTTATAATCGACATATCAAGTTATAACTAACATCGCAATAGGTCAAAATCAGAAGCTACAAATGCCATAACTTGGACATATGATACACACTCTAAAGAGGGTGTGTATAGAATTTCCCTTAAAAATATCCCAAATAATAATAATATCGGTAAATTACAAATATAACTCATGAGATTTGTTTAAAATGCAGATTGCTCCATTTGATTAGGAAAATTACAAATACTCTCATGTTAGAATTTTTTACTTTAGCAAAAATTAACCGAAAAAGTAAATCTTCTAAAAACTACAACAATAAAATTACATTAATTATTAATAATCGACATATCAAGTTATAACTAACATCGCAATAGGTCAAAATCAGAAGCTACAAATGCCATAACTTGGACATATGATACACACTCTAAAGAGGGTGTGCATAGAATTTCCCTTAAAAATATCCCAAATAATAATAATATCGGTAAATTACAAATATAACTCATGAGATTTGTTTAAAATGCAGATTGCTCCATGTGATTAGGAAAATTACAAATACTCTCATATTAGAATTTTTTACTTTAGCAAAAATTAACCGAAAAAGTAAATCTTCTAAAAACTATAACAATAAAATTACATTAATTATTAATTAAAATACATTTTTAATATTATTAAGAACTATTAATTAACTTGATAATTTATTATTTCAATTACAAAGCATTTCTAATATAAAATATTTACACCCTAGTGTACTCTCCGCCATACAGATTTTTAAAATTTGACACGCATCTCGTGTATTATAAGATAGATATGTGCAATTCTTAAAGTCAACAAATCATCAAATTTATTCAAGATAAAATGATGGATGTGTCTTGTTGTTGTGGACCACTTATTTAAAAATAAAAAAACTTTTGGGATTCATAATTTTAAAGTGTGATGAATGTTGCTGTTATATCATGTTAAATAAGATTATTTTATAAAAATTATGTTGTTATATTATTTGTATATTATTACCTATCAAAAAAATATAATTTTAAGTTTAAAATTTAAAATTTATGAATTAAATTCATTCTTTTTGTGGCCCACACTCTAAAGCTACATCAATGTATAAAATTTTTGAAAAAATTCTGAATATTTTGTTAAGTACATAGCATTGGTGATATTATTTTGCTCAGAATTCTTTAGAATCGACAAAGGTATTCATTTAAAAATAAGAAATCATTTGGGATGTGTGTTAATTTTTTGACTTTTTGGTTATTTTAACCGGAGGCTAAAATGCCTTGGACTTTTTGGCTTTTTTACTTTTGTGAGACAAAAAAATAATTATAATTTGGATATGATATTTTGAGGTGTTTTCAGAAAATCGTTAAAAACTGACTTTTTAAGTTTTTATTTTTTATTTTTTTGTGAGAGGTGATGTGACCCAAATGAGTTAAAAGCTGGATTTTGACTTTTAACCCATGTTTCCAAAATGGGCCTTTGTCTTATTAACTTTTTAGCTCAAAAATCTTATGCCAAACATGGCCCAGGTGTGTCTTATTAACTTTTTAGCTCAAAAATCTTATGCCAAACATGGCCCAGGTGTGAGAGGGTGATTGTTCAGTGAGGTGTTTTGGGAAGATGGTTAAAAGTTGATTTTTGATTTTTTTTTTTTTGATTTTTTTGTGAGAGAGGGAAGTGAGTTAAAAGCTGGGAAGTGGCTTTTAACCCACTTCCCAAAATAGGCCAATATTTCCGGAGTATGAACACGTGGTGCTCCATAAGGTTTTGATTGATAGAGAGGGATAGAGGCCCACGATTTATGTTGGGGATAAGAGAACAACATGAGAGTTAAGTAATTGATGATTGACATGGACTATAACCACGTGGTGTTTCGAGATTACTAAATAATTTCTCGTGATAAGATATGTAAGTTTCCAAAGTTTTCAATGTGAAAAAATCTTATACTGCATATTCCTTAAAATGTGTGTTTCATATGCTCTAATTGTGAAACTTTGCTATTTTGGTTGCAAATTATGAGAACAACAATGCTAGAGGTCCACAATTTTTGTGGCCACAATGGCTCAAAACTGTCAAAACGACGTCGTTTTGGCATGTTTTGCACCCAAAACGGCGTCGTTTTGGCAGTTTTGAGCCATTGTGACCACAAAAATTGTGGCCCTCAAACATTTTCCTTATGAGAATTTGTGATGGTTAGGATTGGAGTAGCCTTTATAGTGCTTTTAGAACTTGGAAGGATGAATATTGAGAAAATTACAAAACATTGTAACTTTTCAAAAAAAAAAAAAAACATAAATTTGATATATATTAATAATAAAATTTATAATTTTTTTCATAAATTTATATATGTTTTTGTATTGATATCCCTGACATGTAATCATCCCACGAATATATTCACTGAAATTTTTTACCTCTTATGCGATTTTTCATGTGACGCGCCAAGTTTCACTTATGATTTTTCATGTGACTCCTTTCATTTCTTTGTCTTTTCTTGTTCTTGGTTTTGAATATGCAGTACTATTCTGCACGATGTCGAATGATAACCAAGCCAACGAGAATGTAAAAGTCGAAAAGAAACGCAATTGGATAATTTCGACTAACAATACGCTAGCTACAATGAAAAAGTCGAAGTTGAGTATAGATAAAGTTCCGAACAAACTTTTTAAACTGAAGGAAGATGCCTATACACCTAGTATTGTGTTGTGTCCATCGGACCTTTTCATCATAACAACAAAGCGATGCAAGCTTTTGAAGAGCACAAACGGCGGTACATGCTACATCTTTTTATGAGAATATCTGGAGCTGAAAAAGTCAAATCTACCCTCCAGGGTTGTGCCACTGCCATACTAGAATTGCAAGAAGAAGCTCGAAGATGCTATTCAGAAAAAAAAGGCTTGGACGAGTATGAGTTAGCTGAAATATTGCTAGCTAATGGCTGCTTCTTACTCGAACTGTTTTTGAGATATTCAGATATTGAGAACCACGAGGAGGACAAAGTTGAGGACCCCCTTATCAATAATGCTCGGACTATTGCAACTCTTCAACATGATTTGGCATTACTTGAGAACCAGATTCCATTTTCTATTCTGGAGACTCTGTTAGACATTATAAAAGACAATGTGCCACAACCATTACTGAGAGGGTAATTTTTGGTAAAAGCTGGGCCGAGCTATGTGATGGGCTTTGTGGCCCAAATTGCCAAGGACTAGGTGAAAAGGCCGAAATGTTACTTCGGCCCAGGGAGGTATCGTTACTCCGGCCCGAGGAGGAGTAAAGCTACTCCGGTCCGGAGGCAACTTGGAGTTAGGCCGGTCTCAGAGTTAGTCCGGTCGCAGCGTATTCTAGATAGGTCGGTCAAGACCTTGCTATTCGGTAGACCGGTCCCAACACATCATGGTTCATGCAAGGGAGAACCGAGATAAGAGGTAAAAAGAAGGGCCGAACTATCTCGCGGCTAAGCTTAGCCAGTTTACTACGGTCAAATGGTAGTTCGGTCGTAGTAAAAACCATCCCACTTGGTTTAAGCAGGGGGGGTGTAAAAGGATAAGCATTATCCTTAGGAGTATGAATCCTAGGAGGACTCTGCATGGAGGAATAAAAGTCCTACTAGGATTGTGCCATTCGAAACTTATAAAAGCTCACAAACATCAACTTGGAAGAGGTAACAGAACACAACATAATTTTGCTTCCTGAGAACATTAGGCTTTGTCTATTTGTCAAGTTTTCTGACTTAGGCATCGGAGAGGTTTCCAGCACACACCCGCCGGCCAGCTCACGTTTGTGTTTTCAGGTGATAAAGCGACGTCATACGGAGGAGCGTGGACTTGGTCAACAGGATTATACGAGGAGAATTATTTCTTTCCCGTACAATTGGCGCCGTCTGTGGGAAGAACAGACAAGAAACAAAAACCTCTTGACTAAGCTTCTCCTTTTCACAATCAATGGCGCACATTGAAGAATTGCTGCAGTCCGCCGTCGATGGACTAACCCCAGAAGGGGGCGCAAGGCGTGAAGGATTACCTTCTGTCCCTCCCATGGCGGACTTGGAGCCCCAAAGACATACTTCCAAGAGGGATGCTAGGGGGAGACGGACTCACAGCCCCCGTCAATCCCATTCTCAAAGTCCCGACAGACAAAGATGGAGGATTGACCCTCAAACTCTGGAAGATCGCGTGAAAGAGCAAGATGAATTGATAAAGAAGATGGCGGCGGACATGGATGCCTTGAAGCGCCAGATGAAGAAAAAAGAAGTGGCGACAGGAGAGGGGTGCAAAAACAAGACGCCCCCTCGCCACTCAGAAAATCGTAGTAGGAATACTACACCCTCGCAAGGAGAGAGCAGAAGCCTCAGGACAGGCGACACTCAATCCTGGTCTTCCAAAACTCGTCATTCCAGGTCTGAGAGGACGAGATCTAAGAGATCATACACTGAAGGGAGCACGTATTGGCCCTCGCACTCACACCAAACCAGATCTAGACAGACAGAATATAGCGATCTCGGGTTTACCCTTGTTGTACAGTGATCCGGACATGTGTCCGTGGATGTTGGTTGTTGTTTATTATCGTGTTTGCATCCTTTGTACCTTGTATATCGAGTTATAGGATGTGTTGGGCGGATTTGTTTCAGGTTGGTTGAGTTTAGAAACCAAAACTAGTTGCCCAGATTTTTGGCCTGTAAGCTCGAGCGGAGGTGTTGGCGCTCGAGCGTAGATTACACCCATTCAGTAATTGTTGTGCAGTGTTGTACGCTCGAGCGTAGGGTTGGGAGCTCGAGCGGAGGCCTGGTTCTGCAAAAGTGCTGGGCGAGTGCATTCTGCGCTCGAGCGGGAGGTTGGCCGCTCGAGCGGAAGTCTGTGAGTGGCCGCTCGAGCGGGGTGTTTTACGCTCGAGCGGAAGACCTGGTTAAAGTCCCGAAATTGTGACATCTGAAATTGAGAACTTTGAGTTTTTGC
The DNA here is from genome assembly GCF_004153795.1 of Camellia sinensis. Taxonomy (NCBI): domain Eukaryota; kingdom Viridiplantae; phylum Streptophyta; class Magnoliopsida; order Ericales; family Theaceae; genus Camellia; species Camellia sinensis. Next base: position 389,981 of record NW_021028838.1, on the reverse strand, counting down.
TTGGCATGATTATTTGGCACAATCTGTTGTTTCCTTTTAAATCACTTTTTCACTTTCTCTTCCTCTCTCTTACTTTTCCAAAATCACCATTGTTGAGCCTCTCACTCTAGACTTTACCTTCTCTCTAGGTTTTGATCTAGTAGGAGTGATTTACTCACCTTTGGCCTTTACAAAAAAGTTGTTGATCGTCGAGGGCTTCATTTTAATCTGAAAATCTCGAGTTTTTGGAGCACGTTGGGTTTTGTCGTCTTCTCCTTTGGGACTCCAAATTTGAGGTAGGGATATCCTACTCCTCTCTATGGTTTTGTCTTTAAATTTTGGTATTTTGAGATGTTGGGCTTGGTTTGGTAATTTTGTGAAAGTTTGGGGACTTTTGTGTAATTTTACAAAAGTTGGGGTTTATTCATAATAAACCTAGATGCATGTTTGGCATGAAAAGAATAGAATGATTGTTGAATCATTGATGAAAATGGGACCTAAGGGTTGAAATAGTAATTATGGAAAATGGCCTAATTACATTGTTTAATTAATTGGGATAATTAATTGGTGAGAAATGAGGAAATAAAATGTTGATTGAATATCCTTTGTGCATTTATTTTCTTTTTAGAAATAACTGCTTTGGGCTATCGGTGGAGGATAGTCGAGATTGTTGTAGACAATGCATGATGATTAGGTAAACGGAAACTAATCAATGGAATGTGTCATGGAACTTGACGGTTGATAGAATACATTAATTGTGTGTATTGTGTGATTGTATATAGAACCAATGTGTTTATATACGTTATGTGTAGAGGAGGAGATAGGGGATGTACTCCGCGGTTTAGGGGAAGATAGGGGATGTACCTCTAAACCGGATAGGTATTGGGAGGAGATAGGGGATGAACTCCGTAGACAGAGCTCATATGCTTGTCTAGAGAAGTGAAGATAGAGCTCATATGCTTATCTTTGTGAAGTGTGGATACAGCTTGTATGCTTATCTGTGGATATTGTTGATATACATATCTGTTGTAGAGTGTGGATACAGCTTGTATGGCTTATCTGTGGATATTGTTGATATACATATCTGTTGAGAATGTGGATATAGCTTTTATGCTTATCTGAATGTGAGATATAGTTTTTATACATATCTGTGGAAATGATGATAGAGCTAGCAAGCTTATCTGTTGAAAAAGGGAAAATGAAAAGTAATTGGGACTTGTAAGTCGTTGACATAAATATGTAATTTATGTGATTGTATCAGTGTTGACCAACTATCAATTGCTAATGTTTTAGTCATTATCCATGGTGGGTTAGTGTATTTCTACTGGGCTGTGGCTCACCCTATATGGGAATATCATTTTCAGGTGCAGGAAGCATGCCACCTCCAAGGACATAGCTTGGAAGGCTAAGGCGGACATAGTGTAGTTGTTTTACTTTTGATGTATTACATGTAACTTCAAGCCAAGGGCTTAATGTGTAAACGAGTTAGTACTCTTTTGTTGAAACCAAGTGTTAACTTGGAAAGCTGTAAGCCCGTAGGGCATTTTGTTTTGATGTTAACATGTAATACTTATGTAATGGAATTCGAATGAATAAAGGAATGCGGTTAGTTTAAATGTAAATGCATGTCCTATTTGATGGGTTTAATGTTATTATTTTGAGGGCGTTACACAGAATTACCCAGATCATCCGACTTACGAACCGTGCTCAAAGAGAAAGCACGATGCAAGGAGGATGCCAGGGCAAGGGATCCACACAGAGTTTCTGCCTTACAGCGGTGGGCTCCTTGGACGCATGGAAGCGTCGAGGTTGGAATGCCAATACCGCGCCCAGCCTACGAACTAGCGGACAAAGCATTGGCAAGACTACAAACTTCGCCGTTGTTCCAGCAATCGAGAACGCTCCCCTACCATCAGGCTTCCTTCAGCCAAAATTCACTACATATAAAGGGAAGACGGACCCGTATTCACACTTGAGCCACTTTCGCCAAGTCATGGCTGTGTACAGGCGAAACGAGGCCTTAATGTGCATACTCTTCCCATCAAGTCTTGGCGACTTAGGCTTGACTTGGTTTGAGAAACTCCCAGAAGGGATCATAGCCTCCTGGGCTCAATTGGCAGAAGCGTTCGTAACAGGTTCCGAACAAAACACTAAAACACTGGTGGAGATCGACCAGCTACTCTCCATCGACATGGGTGAAAAAAGAGACCCTCAGATCTTACAACAGTCGCTACTGGAGACATTCAACCAGATTGGAGACTGCCCCACCAATCTCGCCATTGCACAGTATAAAAGGGCCTTCCAGTCGGGAACAGACTAAGGGACTTGATCACCATGATGCCACCCCTCACCATGGAGGCCCTGATGGAAAGAGTGCATCAGCACATCAGGGTAGAAGAGGATGACGCACGTGCCAAAGCAAAAATCTAGTGCGACCGCAGTACCCGAAAAGAAAACCTCAGCAAAGGTCAACACGGTAGACCGAAGTAACAGGAACGGACGTGGCAAATGAGATAATGGAGAGGACCCAGACAAAGATGGTTGAGAATCTGCACCGCCATAACCACGGTGTTCAAAAAACCAATATATCGGATCCTGAGCGAAATAAGAGATGAGCCTTTCGTCAAGTGGCCAGCCAAATTGGGAGAAGCTCAGAAAGACTACGACGACAGATCACGGTGCACCTTCCATAAAGAAAAGGGTCACCGAACTGAGAATTGCACGCCACTGAGACAGCACTTGGAAGAATTGGTGGCAGCAGGCCACTTGGACAAATACATTGAAGGAGGGACACGAGCCAGCCCCCAGGATCATAATAACCTAATGGAATGCCGATCAACGCCCCCCACAAGGTATTATCAATGTAATACATGGAGTCTTTGAACCTAAGCGTGTATACGAGCTCAAAGGGTCAATCAAAAAAGCTGAGCACTTTAGAGAAGTAGAAAGTGCCCAACCTGCCTTTAAGAAGGGGAAGACAGAGGCAACAAACGTCATGTCCTTTTCGGACAAAGACTTAGATCGAATATACTGCCCCCATAATGATGCCCTGGTCGTCACTCTCCGAGTCAAGGATTTTGACGTCAAGCGGATTCTGATTGACCAGGGTAGTTCATGTGAGATCATGTACTACGAAACATTCAAGCAGTTGAAGCTGCAAGACAAAGACTTGGTGCCTGCCGTGTCTCCCCTGATTGGATTCAACTCTATGCCAGAATGGCCCGTCGGCAAGATAATTCTTCCAGTCAGAGCAGGAAGCGTAACAAAACAAGTGGACTTCTGGGTGTTGAAAGTCCCCTCCACTTACAACATCATCCTGGGCAGACATGGCTGCATGCCATGCGATCGGTGGCGTCATCCTACCACCAAGTAATGAGGTTCCCCAAAAACGCTGGTATAATTGAAGAAGTCTATGGAGATCAAATCATGTCAAAGCAATGTTTCGCCACGGTGAATGGCAGCCGCGCTGCCAAAGGATACGTTCATTCGGTGGAAGAACCCGAAAAGTAATGAACTGTTCCCAGATGTCGGCAAAGCAGCGGATCAGAAAGCGGTGGAGGACTTGGTAGAGTAAAAATAGATGAAAAAACCCGGATAAGTTCTTTTTGCTTGGTTCATCGTTGTCCGCACTGAGAGATTAGAGGTCTTGGAATTCTTGACCTCTAACATCGAAGTGTTCGCCTGGACACCTACGACGTGCCAGGCATTGATCCAAGCTTCATCTGTCACCAACTCAATATCCCACCATCTGCCAGACCAGTCATTCAGCGCACTCGCAGATCGCCACTTCACCACGCCGAAATAGTGGCAGAAGAAGTTGGTAACCTGCTGGAGGCAGGAGCAATTAGAGAAGTGCACTACCCAAGATGGATCTCCAACACAGTAGTAGTGCCAAAAAAGAATGGTAAATGGTGTGTCTGCGTCGACTACAAAACAGTCAACAAGGCGTGCCCAAAAGATAGCTTTCCTCTACCAAGGATAGATCAACTGGTAGACTTAACGGCGGGACACAATCGACTTAGCTTTCTGGATGCATACAGAGGCTACCACCAAATCGCCATGCATGAACCAGACCAGGAGGTCACATCCTTTACAAACACCAAAGAGGATTGTACTGCTACAGAGGTCATGCCCTTTGGCCTTGAAGAACGCAGGGGCGACATTCCAACGGATGGTCACCAAAGATGTTTGAACCATTTTAGCAGAACAATGGAGCTTACATCGACGACATGAGTGGTCAAAAGCAAGGATGAGAATGACCATCTCAGAGACTTGGGAGAGATGTTTGAAGTCTTGAAGAAGCACAAGTTGCGCCTCAATGCATCCAAGTGCGCATTCGGAGTAGGATTAGGCAAAATTCTTGGGCTTCTGTGACCAACCGGGGATATAGAGGCAGACCCCTCCCAGATCAAAGCAATCAAGAGTTGAGAGACCAAACTCAGTCAAGAAGTGCAGCATCTCACCGGCATGGCAGGCAGCACTCAAACCGGTTCATAAGTAGATCGTCAGACAGACTACGACCATTCTTTCAAGCTCTAAAGCCAAGTTTGAGTGGGATGAAAATGCGACCAAGGCTCTGGAAAGCTTGAAGGAGTACCATGTCTTCCCCACCACTACTTGTTACTCCAGTACCTGGTGAAGGAACTCTTTTTGTACCTGGCAGTCTCTCAGCACGCAGTTAGCGCAGTGTTGGTTCGTGCAGAAGGAATACAACACTTTGCCATCTTTTATGTCAGCAAGACATTGTTGGGAGCCGAAACAAGGTACTTGCCTTGGAGAAACTAGCATTTAGAATTAATGATGGCCTCCAGGAAATTGGCGCACTACTCTTTCATGCCCACACTCCATAGTCGTCCTCACAGCCTTTCCACTAAAAGCTCTTGTTTGAAAGGGCGAACTTTGGTGGCGAATTTTGAGAGTGGGCAGTAGAGTTGGGACAATTCGACATCAAGTTCCAACCCAAGACCGCAATAAAAGCCCAATCTTTGGCAGACTTCGTCGCAGAGTTTACCTCTGAGAAGTCATCATATCTGCCCAGTCGACCTAACTGACACAACGAACTAGGACGAAAGTTGACGCTGGATAGCGCAACCCCTAAGTAGAAGGTAGTCAATCAAGTACCAAGGCAGACCATACTAAGACAACAAGGAAGAGACAAACAAAGGCTCACCAACCGTTCAATCAGAGGACGAAGAGCAGACAACAGGCATGGACCTTGAAGAAAACCCCATTCTTGCCCCACGACATCATCTGACCCCTCCACTTGCTGGAAGTTATTCGTTGGAGAGATGTGGAAACTCTTTGTGGATGGAGCATCCAACCGGCATGGTGCAGGGCTTGGACATAGTCCTCATCTCTCCAGACGGCCTGGTTGTAGGAGGCAAACATCAACCTTGGCTTCCCAGCATCCACTATGAAGCGAGTATGAGGCGCTTCTCGCAGGGCTTCAAGTCAGCATACTACATGAAGGCCACCGAACTAATGGTATACAGTGACTCTCTGCTGGTGGTAAACTAAATTTCGTGGCGAATACGAAGCAAAGGAATGACAGAAATGGCCAGTACCCAAGAGCTGGTTCAGAACAGAGATCAAGAAGTTTTTGATTGTATGTAAGGATAGAACAAATTGGTAGGGAGGAGAAACAGCAGAGCGGACGAACTAGCAGGCTTTGCCTCAATGGCTGATACATCCATCCCTCATCCATTACTCATTGACTACTTACAAGGACCAACATAGAAGACCCCGAAGCAGAAGAAATATGTTGCGCAGAATTGGGCCCTCTTGGATGGATCCCATCATCCTGTTCCTAAAAGACGGCATCCTACCAGAAGAGAAAAAAGAAGCCAACAGAATAGAGGGCAAAGTCGCAGCGATTTTGGCTATCCTTCCATCTTTTGGCATTATATACAAGAAGTCCATTTCTCTGGGCCTTACCTAAAGTGCGTCATCCCAGCAAAGTTAGAAGCACTTCTTGTCGAAATACACGAAGGACGTGTGCGGAAAGCCGCACAAGGGGAAGGTCGCAGCTTACAGGGCCATTCACAAGGTTAATTGTGGCCATAGTATGGCAGGCACGCACTCAGAGAAATTATGTAAAGAAGTGTGAAAAATGCCTAGAAAATTCGCACATCAAAATTCATCACCAGCAAGGGAACTCCTACCATTGACAGCCCATGGCCTTTCGCAATGTGGGGCTTGGACATAGTTAGGACCACTTCCAATAGCGCCCGGCGGCAGAAAATTCTTTCCGCAGAACAGACTACTTCACCAAAGTGGGTGGAAGCAGAAGCGATTGGCACAATCAAAGAAAAGATAGTGAAGAAGTTCGTTTGGTATATCATCATCCGTTTGGCCATAGCAAAAGCACTGTCTCAGACAATGGTACTTCAGTTCTGACGCGCAGAATCTTCAGAAGCTTTTGTGAAGAATACAAGGATAGAATTCTACAATTCATACACCAGGCATATCCTCAAGCAAGATGGAGCAAGCAGAAGCATCAAAAATAAAAGTCGTCCTGGATTGGACTAAAGAAAAGGCTAGAAAGGCAAAGGGCAAGTGGGCGATATAACTTTTCTCATGTTTTTATGGGCTTACCGCACCACACTCGACGTTCGCAGTCAACAGGAGAAACACATTTTATCCTTAGCCTACGGAATGGAAGGCAGGTAATCCCACCTGGAATTGGCTCCCCAACAATATCGAAGCGATAAATTTTGGATCCAGACTTAAAATGGAGAATACCATAGAACTGGAACTCGACCTCGCAGAAGAAGGAAAGAGAAAGAGCACTGGTTCACATTTGCTTCCTAACCAACAAGAGTAATCAGCAAAAATAACAGCAAAAAAGTACATCCAGACAATTCAAGACTCGGCGATTGGGTACTGCGAAAGGTAATGGGAAACACCTTAGGTACCAGGTAGATGGCAAGTTTAGGGCCAAAACTGGAAGTCCCTTATCAAAGTGGTTGGATCTCGCAGGCAAAGGGGACATACCACCTAGAAGACAAGGACAGACAAAGCAATCCCTAGGAGCCATGAGGAACACGGCCGAATCTCAAGTTATTTCACTTTTAGCTTTTCTTTTTTTAAAAAAAATGGTGTAATTTTTTCTTTCTTTCTTTCAATTAAACAAAGCGATTCTTTTTTCAGCATAAAATTGTTCTTGTGTAAAGTTATGCTTTTAGAAAGATAGGAACATTGTAACATTGTTTCTTTAGAGGTTGGCTGGATTAAACCAAACCTTTATACTCCTTCGGCCCCAAAGTAAGGGTAGGCGAAGAGTTGGCTGGAATAAACCAACCACCTTCCCTAAGCCCAAGGAATAAGGATCCAGGGCTGCAGGACGATTTGGTCGGAATAACCAAACATGTTCTAAGTTAGCTGGGAAAAAAAAACTGACTTTAGAGGTTGGCTGAAATAAACGCAACTCTTGTAACCTCTTCAGCTGAAGTTATGGGTAATGGCCTTTTGAAGAAAAATGGGTTTTGGGCTGGATTAAACCAACTCTTTCTACTTCTTCAGCCGAAGTATGGGTATGGCTGAATGGTTGGCTGAATAAACACTCTTGTTACTCTCAGTCGAAGTAAGGGTATGGCTGAAGAAGTGGGTTGGCTGGATTAAACCAAACCTCTTATCTACTCTTCAGCGAAGTATGGGTATGGCTGAAGAGTGGTTGGCTGGAATAAAACCAACTCTTTTACTCTCCAACCGAAGTAAGGGTATGGCTGAAGCAGTGGTTGGCTGGAATAACCCAACTCTTGTTACTGCTCAACCGAAAGTAAGGTATGTCTGAAATTTAGATCGGCTGGATTAAAACAATAACTAGAAAACTCCTCTAGCCGAAGTAAATATGTCGCTAAGGAAGTTTGGCTACTATAAGTATAGTTTACCAGGCTTTAAAACCGAACAATAACAGGTTGGAGTAATAGAAGACATTATAAGTGCAGCATCATGATCAGAAAACCGGAATAAGAGGTCTAACAAAATTTTCATTCAATTAAACAGTAATTACAGAGGGCATAGGCCCGGTACAAAGGCAAAATGGGCACACCAAAAAGAGAAAATATAGAGTCAAGGAGAAGAGATCATTCGATTTCGGCCGTCAAAAAGCAGCATTCAGCGTCAGCATGAAGCCAGTGGTTTTCAGGCGGAAAGCCGGTGTGATAACAAGGGTGGTTTCGGTCCGGTAACCACGGCTTCACCAGGCTGATCAATAGCTACGTCTTCCACCATAGGTTCCTGACCGAACTGTCTGATCCACAATCAACAACCGGAGCATCGTCAGAAAGCAGAATCTTCATCTGAGTCTGAGCCCTCAAGAAATTGTTGCTGCATGGAACATTTTGCATAACTCCGCAAGGGATTTTCGGTATAAAGTAGGCTGGAGGGTCGATAAACCTCGGTTTGAAGGATCATGACCGAGCTTTCTCAATGGCTTCCCTCCAGCCGCACTTAAAGAAAAGCTCCTTGGCAACGTCGCACCTGTTTGACCATAGGCGTCTTCTGCCTTCTTGTAACCCGCGCTTGTAACCCTAACTTTTCAGCTCCCTGCACGCGCTCTTTTTCAGTGAGTTTTCGGTGTTCTTTTCTCTTTCAAGCTTTACCAACTCGCGTAGATACTTGTCTTCATAGCAATGGCGGCTTTCTGTTTCTTCTCCGCTTCAGCCGAACTAACGCAGATCGGGCAAGTCGGGCCGTTCTCTGCTTTGTATCTTGGCCATTTTTCTTCTCGGCTTCTTCTAAGCTGCGGCCACTTTGCTTCGGCTTCCGCCATGCTTGCCCTCGTTGTTTTCTGAGCTCTTGGACTTTCTTGTAAAGTTATATGTTGTTCTTTTGTAAAGGCACTGACAGAACGAAGACTTTCCTTAAGCCGAAGTCAAGTTTGAAAATTTAAGAAACAGAAAAAACGGACAGAGGCTACACTTACCAAATCATGGACATTCGATGTAGACCGGATTGACTTCAATTTCGGTGTTTTAATTGGCTTAGTGGTGCTCCATGTCCTTGGGGAGGCACACACTTTTGTGCCAGGTTAAAAGGCCAATTGATGATCTTGTTTTCGCCACAACCGAATCAGAAGCTTTGATATCTCGGTCATTGAAGGTTAGCTTCGGAGCCGCATTTCGAAGATTCTGCTCGGTCAGTTTGCTCGGTTGGAGGTAGGTTGAGGACTTTTGGGAGATGGATTCAACCTCAATCGACAAGCTTTGTTGTTTCCGGGCATTCGATGTATGATCGGCGCGCTTAAGAAGGGCGAGATGAAGAGCTGCTGAGAAGGGAGGGTCCATAACGGCACGGTGCGTTTTCAATGGATGGTTGCACTTCGGCCCTGGTTTTGTTGGCGGTCAGAGGGCCTAACTCTGGCTTTTCTTCGCCATCTCTTCTTCAGCTGTTAGTGGGACAACGTCGTATTTCGGGCAAGTTTGGGTCCGGTTTCAGGTGCTTTCCTCTAGAAGGTAAATCGGTACATCGGCCTTTTTCGACGACCGCCTATAATCTGTAGGTCCGCTCAAGTTTAGAAGCTTAGACCATTCTTTTCTTTAACCCGTAGTGCGGCTCAAAGTAATGTTTAGAATTTGGTAACTATAATGGGACGCAAGATGAGCTGAATCTGCAAAAAATATAGAACTGTTAAGATCGGTCGTGCGCCTGAAACCGAAGTAAAGGAAAAACATGCATAAAAACCGGAAGTAAACTCTACCAGGATTCTCCTTTTTCCGTTATATTCGCCTGGGATTTTGGACTGCTGATTTCAAATTGCCCCGATACCCAGAGAAGTCATCGTCATTAACATCCTGTAATCCGGCGTGTCCTTTTTATTATCTTTTCTCTACGTCGGCGTATCCTTTAGTAATAAACCCAGCATGCGTCCTTTGGAAACCTATGGAGACTGATGGAAATATTTCGTCCAAGCCGAGTTGAGGCCTGCTTGGCAGTTTAGCTTCGGCTTACCCATTATTAGTCCGTATGTTATTGGTGGATAGCTGGGTTGGGTCATAACCTGGTTTGCCTAAGAAATTCACAAATTAAAAGGCTGGACTGGGAACCTTAAGTCCGGTCTCTATTTTTGAAACGCAAGGGTAAAAGGGTACAAAGCCCTGTTTCACCCCACGGTATGAAAGTCCTTCTTGCTAAGGGTAAGGTGTAACATCGTCTGGAATGCCATAATCCTTTGAATTCGGCCATGCACCAGGGGTCTCTACCAAAATACGCTATACTTACCCATATTGGTTGTATAAATTTACGAATAAGTTATTTCGGTGCAAAAGATTGTGCTAAGTAGCTCGGTAGCGCACGCAGGAGTGCCTGGGTAACCTAAGTTTGCAAAAGTAGAAAACAAAGGGTTGAGACAGATCGTTGGAGACGCGTGCTACATATTAAAAATAAAGGTAAATCAGCCCTAACTGTCGGCTTTCCTGGGGCAGGTTCTGTCTTGGTTCGGTCAAAGATAGCTTGGTTAGTTCGGTTTTGACTTTGGGTACTGCAAGATCGGTTTTTATTTATCATCGGTTTGAACAGTGGGTTGTTTACCTTCGGTTAAGCCACTAGGGGCAACTTTCTGAGTTTCGGTTTGAAAAACTAAAGAAAGCTGGCTTAGCCCCAACGGCTCAACTCGGTTGAAGGCCATGGATCCTAGACTAATGTGTTCAACCTTCGTTCGGTATTTTATTTTTCGGCTACGGTGAATCAGGAGTTGGTGATTATGTA
>NW_021028838.1:361028-376891 GCF_004153795.1 Camellia sinensis | reverse complement strand
AAGGTATTATCAATGTAATACATGGAGTCTTTGAACCTAAGCGTGTATACGAGCTCAAAGGGTCAATCAAAAAAGCTGAGCACTTTAGAGAAGTAGAAAGTGCCCAACCTGCCTTTAAGAAGGGGAAGACAGAGGCAACAAACGTCATGTCCTTTTCGGACAAAGACTTAGATCGAATATACTGCCCCCATAATGATGCCCTGGTCGTCACTCTCCGAGTCAAGGATTTTGACGTCAAGCGGATTCTGATTGACCAGGGTAGTTCATGTGAGATCATGTACTACGAAACATTCAAGCAGTTGAAGCTGCAAGACAAAGACTTGGTGCCTGCCGTGTCTCCCCTGATTGGATTCAACTCTATGCCAGAATGGCCCGTCGGCAAGATAATTCTTCCAGTCAGAGCAGGAAGCGTAACAAAACAAGTGGACTTCTGGGTGTTGAAAGTCCCCTCCACTTACAACATCATCCTGGGCAGAACATGGCTGCATGCCATGCGATCGGTGGCGTCATCCTACCACCAAGTAATGAGGTTCCCCAAAAACGCTGGTATAATTGAAGAAGTCTATGGAGATCAAATCATGTCAAAGCAATGTTTCGCCACGGTGAATGGCAGCCGCGCTGCCAAAGGATACGTTCATTCGGTGGAAGAACCCGAAAGTAATGAACTGTTCCCAGATGTCGGCAAAGCAGCGGATCAGAAAGCGGTGGAGGACTTGGTAGAGGTAAAAATAGATGAAAAGAACCCGGATAAGTTCTTTTTGCTTGGTTCATCGTTGTCCAGCACTGAGAGATTAGAGGTCTTGGAATTCTTGACCTCTAACATCGAAGTGTTCGCCTGGACACCCTACGACGTGCCAGGCATTGATCCAAGCTTCATCTGTCACCAACTCAATATCCACCCATCTGCCAGACCAGTCATTCAGCGCACTCGCAGATCGCCACTTCACCACGCCGAAATAGTGGCAGAAGAAGTTGGTAACCTGCTGGAGGCAGGAGCAATTAGAGAAGTGCACTACCCAAGATGGATCTCCAACACAGTAGTAGTGCCAAAAAAGAATGGTAAATGGCGTGTCTGCGTCGACTACAAAACAGTCAACAAGGCGTGCCCAAAAGATAGCTTTCCTCTACCAAGGATAGATCAACTGGTAGACCTAACGGCAGGGCACAATCGACTTAGCTTTCTGGACGCATACAGAGGCTACCACCAAATCGCCATGCATGAACCAGACCAGGAGGTCACATCCTTTACAACACCAAGAGGATTGTACTGCTACAAGGTCATGCCCTTTGGCCTGAAGAACGCAGGGGCGACATTCCAACGGATGGTCACCAAGATGTTTGAACCATTTTAGGCAGAACAATGGAGGCTTACATCGACGACATGGTGGTCAAAAGCAAGGATGAGAATGACCATCTCAGAGACTTGGGAGAGATGTTTGAAGTCTTGAAGAAGCACAAGTTGCGCCTCAATGCATCCAAGTGCGCATTCGGAGTAGGATTAGGCAAATTCTTGGGCTTCCTTGTGACCAACCGGGGTATAGAGGCAGACCCCTCCCAGATCAAAGCAATCCAAGAGTTGGAGAGACCAAACTCAGTCAAAGAAGTGCAGCATCTCACCGGCATGGCGGCAGCACTCAACCGGTTCATAAGTAGATCGTCAGACAGACTACGACCATTCTTTCAAGCTCTAAAGGCCAAGTTTGAGTGGGATGAAAAATGCGACCAAGCTCTGGAAAGCTTGAAAGAGTACATGTCTTCCCCACCTTTACTTGTTACTCCAGTACCTGGTGAAGAACTCTTTTTGTACCTGGCAGTCTCTCAGCACGCAGTCAGCGCAGTGTTGGTTCGTGCAGAAGGAATACAACACTTGCCCATCTTTTATGTCAGCAAGACATTGTTGGGTGCACCTTCCACAAAGAAAAGGGGCACCGAACTGAGAATTGCACGCCACTGAGACAGCACTTGGAAGAATTGGTGGCAGCAGGCCACTTGGACAAATACATTGAAGGAGGAGCGCAACCGGCCCCCCAAGATCATAATGACCATCCCAACAGAATGCCAATCGACACAAAAAAGAGAGATAAAAGTGCGAAAGCAAGTACAACTGAAAGGAGTTTTGTCAACCGGGATTGCCAAAGAATAAAAACCTAACAAAAATTAATCTCAAAACTACTTTCTGCCAGTTTTGTCAAGTTAGTGCCATACTCCTCCAGTGTTGTCATTCTATTGCCACTAAGTAGTCCCCTCCAACACCAGCACCAACAGCTTCTGTTACTTTCTCCAGCCATTTGGAATGACGCTTACCTCGTTGCCCATAGTCGCCCCATTGCCGCTGCTTGTCAGTCGAGAGAGAGAGAGAGAGAGAGAGAGAGAGAGAGAGAGAGTAATTGGAAATTTTTGAAATTGGGGATATTTTTGTTTAAGGGGTTGGGGATTGGGGATTGGGGATCGTGACTGAGAAACAAAAGGGGGGAAAAGAAAGGGGGGAATTATGAAAGAGCGGGAAAGCGAAAAAGAAAAAGAAGAGGGGGATTTTGGTAGATGTATGGGTTTAATTTTTGCTTTAATAAAAAAAAATTCAGTGTGTTTGCGGTTTTTGGGGGAAGTTTTCTGATTAAGTTTTTGAAAATTGACTTTTTTTGATTTTTGTAAATTCTTTATTTGTTTTTTAGTGAATATTTTTTAAATTTTAAACATTTTTTTTTTTACATTTTTAGATGCATCTTAGTTTATATCCTGTCTAAAAAAGTACAAATTTGTAAAAAAAATATTTTTAAAAATTAATAATACATAAAATATAAAAATGTACTGAATTCTTGTTTTTTTTTTCTGTATTTTTGGATTTAGTGAATTTTTAACGATTTTTTTTAGCAATTTTTTTAATTTTTTAAGGTGTATTTATGTTAGGTTGTGTCCTAAAAAGTAAAAAATTGTTTATAAATATTAAAAAAAAAGGTCAAGTAAAAACAAAAAACACGGAAAATAAGAATGTAGAATTTTTCTGGAAAAAGTTGTTTCTGAAAAATGAAAACAAGCAAGAATTATTATTTATCTATTTTATTTGATAGAAGTAGGGGTAATTTTTGGGGAATTGGGTTTCGAAATTGAGAATTTTTTATTTAAGGGATTGGAGAATTGATGATTTGAGATCGTGAGAAACAAAAAGGGGGAAAAAGATGAGGGAATTAAAGAGTGGGAAAATGAAAATTTTTTTGGTTAAAATAAATTTATTTTTTGTGAGTTAAGTGAACCTTTTTTTTATTTTCCCATTTTTTTTAATTAACTAAGCGTTGAAATTTATTTTGTTTTTCATTTATTTTAATTGAAAAAAGAATTATTATTTTTTTAATTTTTGAAGAAGTAGGGTAATATTTTAATAAAAAAAAATTTTTTCCCGCGACTCATTTTTCTATTCGTTACTAAAAACCGAACTAATTTTTGTTGTGGTAGAGGGAAAGAGAGTGAAAGTGAAGGTGGTGGATAAAAGGTGATGGTTGTGGTGGTGGTGGTGGTGTGGTAGTGAAGGAGATTAGTGGTGAACGTTGTGGTAGTGGTAGAGGAGATGGAGTGGCGATGGGTGGATGAGAGGTAATGGTAAGTATAGTAGTGCAGTAGATGGTGGTGGTCATAGTTAGAATATTTTAAATTTTGTGAAGAAACAGTAAAGAAGAGAGATAGGGAGAGAGACAAAGACAGAGTGATGAGCGAGAGAGAGACAAAGTGGTTTTGGCTAGAAGTGTAATTTTCTTATAAGTGGAATTCGATAAAATCGAGAAGGAGCCGATAAATAGAGAAGATGGGAGGGAAGAAGAGTGAGCAGGGCCAACATAGTGAGGGAGAGAATAGACCAAATAGACAAGTAGCAGAGAGAGAGAGAGAGAAGAAAGTGATGAGTGAGAGAGAGTGAAGAGAGAGATAGGGAAGAGGAGAGAAGAGATAGAGAGAGAAAGGAGAGAGAGAGAGAGATAAGAAAAAGAGAGAGAAACAAGAGATTGACCGAGAGATAGACAAAAAGATAGAGAAATAGGCGGAAAAGACGATGAACGAGAGAGAGACACAGAAAAAGAGAGAGACAGAGAAGAAGAGATGGCCGCGAGAGATAAAGAGAGAATAGAAAAAATAAGAGAGAGAGAGAAAAGAAAATGAGAGAGATAGAGAGAAGAGAGATGAGACGAGAGAGACAGGGAGAAAAGACAGATGAGAGAGATAGAGAGAAGAGAGATGAGCGAGAGAGACAGAAGAGGAAAAAGGAGAGAGAGACATAAGACAGCACAAAGAAAGAAGGGTGATGAGTGAAAGAGATAAAGAGAAGAGACAGAGACAGAGACAGAGAGACAGAAGATGCCAAAATGTGAAAGAGATATGTATTCACCAAGAGTAAGACGACATGTTTTTTTTAATTTTTTTTTGGCAAACAGAAAATATTGTGAATTTATTCAAATCATTTTGTGACTGTATGTATTGGAAGCTGTTCCAAAACCACAATCACTAGCTAGGTTAGAGTTTTTCAAAAAATCTCTTATTGAGAACATTAATACTTTCTGTTTTCCATGTTATATTGTTTTTACTAAATTTTTTTAATATTTTTTAAAATTTTTTTTTTTTAATTTTTAGACACAGACCTAACATAAATACAAACCTAAAAGTAAAAAAATTGTAAAAAAATCTTTTAAAAATTCACTAAATACCAAAAAAAATATAAATAATTCCAATACATTTTTTTATATTTTTATGGTATCTATTAATTTTTTAAAAATAATTTTTTCATAATTTTTTATTTTTTGAATACATCTAAGTAAGTGCATCTAAAAAAAAATTAAAATTTTTAAAATATTCACTATAAAAAAAAAAAACACACACGAAAAGTCACGTTTTGGGCGACGCCAGAAAATGCCCGTCGTGAAAAAACGAGTATTTGACGGCAAAAAATACCGTCTCAAAAAAGAAAGTATTTGCGACGGCAAAAAAATACCGTCGCAAATACTATCATTTTTGAGGATCAGCAAATTTGTGCTGTCGCAAAGCTTTGGCATTATTTGAGACGGAAAAATGGTGGCAGTCGCAAATGCTCTACTTTTTTAAGAAGCAAATGGTGGCCATTGCAAAATACTCTGCTTTTTTGAGACGGCAATGTGCCGTCGCAAAATAGTTCTGTCTTTTAAGCCCACTTTCTTTGTAGTGTAATCATACTAATATTAATACCATATGAAAATGAAGTCATACTAAAAATCACAATATGTATAAGTAAGCCATAACCAGTTCTAATCGACATAATCAGTTAATAACTAGCATCGCAATAGGTCAAAATCAGACTACAAATGCCTATATAACTTGGACATAATGATACACCTATCTAAGAGGGTGTGCAGTAGAATTTGTCCGCCTTAAAATATCCCAAATAATAATAATTGGTAAATTACAAATTAACTATGAGATTCTGGTTTAAAAAATGCAGATTGCTCCATGTGATTAGAAAATATTACAAATAACTCTCATATTAGAATTTTTTACTTTAGCTCAAAAATTAAATTGCCGAAAAAGTAAATCCTTTAAAACTCCTAAACAATAAAAATTACACTTAATTAATTAATTAAATACTTTTTTGAATATTAATTTAAGAACTATTAATTAACTTGATAATCTTATTATTTCAATTAGCAAAGCATTTCTAATATAAAATATTTACAACCCTAGTGTTACTCTCCGCCTACAGGATTTTTAAAATTTGACACGCAATTCTGCGTGTATTATTAAGATAGATATGTGCAATTCTTAAAGTCATGACCAAATCAATCAAATTTATTGCAAGATAAAATGGGATGGATGTGTCTTGTTGTTGTGGGACCACTTGATTTAAAAAATAAAAAACTTTTGGCAATTCATAAATTTTTAAGAGTGTGATGAATGTTGCTGTTATATCATGTTAAATAAGATTATTTTATAAAATTATGTTGTTATACTTATTTGTATGATTATTACCTATCAAGAAAAAATATAAATTTTAAGTTTAAAATATTAAAAATTTATGAATTAAATTCAGTTCTTTTGTGGCCACACTCTAAAGCTACATCAATGTATAAATTTGTTGAAAAAAATTTCTGAAATTTTGTTAAGTACAGTAGGCATTGGTGATATTATTTTGCTCAGAATTCTTTTAGAAAATCGACAAAGGTAATTCATTGTAAAAATAAGAAACTCATTTGGGATGTGTGGTTTAATTTTTTGAATTTTTGGTTATTTTAACCGGCAAGGCTAAAATGCTTGGACTTTTTGGTTTCTTTTACTTTTGTGAGACAAAAAATAATTATAATTGGAATATGATATTTTGAGGTGTTTTGCAGAAAATCGTTAAAAACTGACTTTTTAAAGTTTTTAATTTTTTATTTTTTTGGTGAGAGGTATGTGACCCAAATGAGTTAAAAGCTGGATTTTGACTTTTAACCATGTTTCCAAAATGGGTCTTTGTCTTAATTACTTTTTAGCTCAAAAAAAATCTTATGCCAAACATGGCCACAGGTGTAAGATGAGGGTGATTGTTCAGTGAGATGTTTTGGGAAGATGGTTAAAAGTTGATTTTTGAATTTTTTTTTTTTGATTTTTTTGTGAGAGAGGGAAGTGAGTTAAAAGCTGGAAGTGCTTTTAACCCACTTCCCAAAATAAGGCCAATATTTCCGGAGTATGAAAGTGGTGCTCCAATAAGGTTTTTGATTGTAGAGAGGGATAGAGGCCCGATTTATGTTGGGGCATTAAGAGAAAAACAATGGAGGTTTTAAGTAATTGATGATTACATGGACTATACCACGTGGTGTTTCGAGATTAATACTAAATAATTTTCTCGTGATAGGATTATGTAAGTTTTTCCAAAGTTTTCAATGTGAAAAAAATTTATACTGCATATTCCTTAAAATGTGTGTTCATATGCTCTAATGCTGTGAAACTTTGCTATTCTGGTTGCAAATTATGGAACAACAATGCTAGAGGTCCACACATTTTTGTGGCCACAATGGCTCAAAAACTGTCAAAACGACGTCGTTTTGGCATGTTTTTGCACCCAAACGGCTGTCGTTTTGGCAGTTTTTGAAGCCATTGTGTACCACAAAATGTGGGCCCCAAACATTTTCCTTATGAGAATTTGGTGATGGTTAGGATTGAGTAGCCTTTTTAGTGCTTTTAGAACTTGGAAGGATGTAATATTGAAAAAATTACAAAACATTGTGAACTTTTCAAAAAAAAAAAAAAAAAAACATAAATTTGATTTATATTAGTTAATAATTAAATTAATAATTTTTTCATAAATTTATTATATGTTTTATTGTATTATATCCCTGACATGTAATCACCCACCGAATATATTCACTTGAAAATTTTTTACCTCTTATGCGATTTGTTCATGTGACGCGCCAAGTTTCACTTATGATTTTTCATGTGACTCCTTTCATTTCTTTGTCTTTTCTTGTTCTTGGTTTTGAATATGCCAGTACTATTTTGGCACGATGTCCGAATGATAACAAGCAACGAGAATGTAAAAGTCGAAAAGAAACGCAATTGGATAATTTCGACTAACAATACGCTAGCCTACAATGAAAAAAGTCAAGTTGAGTAATAGATTAAAGTTCCGAACAAACTTTTTAAAACTGAAGGAAGGTGCCTATACACCTAGTATTGTGTTGTGTCCATCGGACCTTTTCATCATAACAACAAAGCGATGCAAGCTTTGAAGAGCACAAACGCGGTACATGCTACTCTTTTTAATGAGAAATATCTGGAGCTGAAAAGTCAAAAATCTACCCTCCAGGGTTGGCCCACTGCCCATTACTAGAATTGGCAAAGAGAGAAGCCGGAAAGATGCTATTTCAGAAAAAAAGGCTTGACGAGTATGGCAGTTAGCTGAAACTATTGCTAGCTAATTGGCTGCTTCTTACTCCGAACTGTTTTTTGAGTATATTCAGATATTGAAGAACCACGAGGAGGAACAAAAGTTGAGGACCCCCTTATCAACTAATGCTCCGGATATTGCACACTCTTCAAACATGATTTGGCATTACTTGAGTAACCAGATTCCATTTTCTAATCTGGAGACTCTGTTAGACATTATAAAAGACAAATGTGCCACAACCATTATGAGAGGGTAATTTTTGGTAAAAGGCTGGGCGAGCTATGTGGATGGGCTTTGTGGCCCAAATTGGCCAAAGGACTAGGTGAAAAGGCCGAAATTTACTTCGGCCCAGGGAGGTATCGTTACTTCCGGCCCCGAGGAGAGTAAAGCTACTCCGGTCCGGAGGCAACTTGGAGTTAGGCCGGGTCTCAGAGTTAGGTCCGGTCGCAGCGTATTCTAGATAGGTCGGTCAAAGACCTTGCTATTCGGTAGACCGGTCCCACACATCATGCGTTCATTGCAGGAGAACCGAGATAAGAGGTAAAAAGAAGGCCGAACTTATCTCGCGGCTAAGCGTTAGCCCAGTTTACTACGGTCAAATGGGTAGTTCGTCGTAGTAAAAACCATTCCCACTTGGGTTTAGCAGGGGGGTGTAAAAGGATAAGCATTATCCTTAGGAGTATGAATCCTAAGTGAGGACTCTGCAGTGGAGGAATAAAAGTCCTACTAGGATTGTTGCCATTCGAAACTTATAAAAGCTCACAAAACATCAACTTGGAAGAGTAACAGAACCAACATAATTTTGCTTCCTGAGAAATTAGGCTTTGTCTATTATGTCAAGTTTTCTGACTTAGGCATCGGAGAGTTTCCAGCACACACCCGCCGGCCAGCTCACGTTTGCTGTTTTCAGGTGATAAATGCGACGTCATACGGGAGGACGTGGACTTGGTCAACAAGGATTATACGAGGAGAATATTCCTTTCCCGTACAATTGGCGCCGTCCTGTGGGAAAGAACAGACAAGAAAACAAAAAACCTCTTGGACTAAGCTTCTTCCTTTTCACAATCAATGGCGCACAATTGAAGGAATTGCTGCAGTCCGCCGTCGATGGACTACCCCAGAAGAGGGGCGCAAGGCGTGAAGGATTACCTTCTGTCCCTCCCATGGCGGACTTGGAGCCCCCAAAACATACTTCCAAGGGGATGCTAGGGGGAGACGGACTCACAGCCCCCGCAATCCCATTCTCAAAGTCCCGACAGACAAAGATGGAGGATTGACCCTCAAAACTCTGGAAGATCGCGTGAAAGAGCAAGATGAATTGATAAAGAAGATGGCGGCGGACATGGATTGCACTTGAAGCGCAGTGAAAAAAAGAAAGTGGCGACAGGAGGGGGAGTGCAAAAACAGAAACGCCCCCTTCGCCACTCAGAAAAATCGTAGTAGGATACTTACACCCTCGCAAAGGAGAGAGCAGAAAGCCTCAAGGACCAGGCGACACCAATCCTTGGTCTTCCAAAACTCGTCATTCCAGGTCTGAGAGGGAGAAGATCTAAGAAGATCATACACTGAAGGAGCACGGTATATTGGCCCTACGCACTCAACACCAAACCAGATCTAGACAGACAAGAATTAATAGCGATCTCGGGATTTAACCCTTGTGTGTACATTGATGCCGGACATGGTCGTGATGTTGGTTGTTTGTTTATTATCGTGTTTGCATCCTTTTGTACTTGTATATCGAGTTATAGGATGTGTTGGGCGGATTTGTTTCAGGTTGGTTGAGTTTGAAACCAAAAACTAGTTTGCCCAGATTGTTTGGCCTGTAAGCTCGAGGGGTAGTGTTGGCGCCGAGCGTAGATTACACCCATTCTAGTAATTGTTGTGCAGTGGTTGTACGCTCGAAGCGTAGGGTTGGGGAGCTCGAGCGGAGGCCTGGTTCTGCCAAAAGTGTGGGCCGAGTGCATTCTGCGCTCGAGCGGGAGGTTTTGGCCGCTCGAGCGGAAGTCTGTGAGGGCCGCTCGTAGCGGGGTGTTTTAACGATCGAGCGGAAAGACTGGGTTTAAGATTCCGAATTTGTGACTCTTTAAATCACTTTTTCACTTTCTTCTCTTCCTCTCTCTTACTTTTCCAAATCAACCATTGTTGAGCCTCTCACTCTAGACTTTACCTTTCTCTCTAGGTTTTGATCTAGTAGGAGTGATTCTCACCTTTGGCCTTTTCAAAAAAGTTGTGTTGATCGTCGAGGGCTTCATTTTAATCTGAAAATGCTCGAGTTTTTGGAGAGCACGTGCGGTTTTGTCTTCTTCTCCTTGGGGACTCCAAATTTGAGTAAGGGATATCCTACTCCTCTCTATGGGTGTTGTCTTTAAATTTTGGTATTTTTTTGAGATGGTTGGGCTTAGGTGTTGGTAAATTTTGTGAAAGTTTGGGGACTTTTGTGTAATTTTACAAAAGTTGGGGTTTATTCATAATAAACCTAGATGCATGTTTGGCATGAAGAGAATAAATGAATTGGTTGAATCATTGATGAAAATGGGACCTAAAGGGTTGAACATTAGTAATTAATGGAAAATGGCTAATTACATTGTTTAATTAATTGGGATAATTAATTGGTGAGAAATGAGGAAATAAAAATGTTGATTGAATATCCTTTGTGCATTATTTTTCTTTTAGAAATAACTGCTTGGCTATCGGGGAATAGTCGAGATTGTTGTAGACAATGCATGATGATTAGGTAAACGGAAACTAATCAATGGAATGGGTCATGGAACTTGACGGTTATTGATAGAATACATTAATGTGTGTATTGTGTGATTGTATATAAACCAATGTGTTATATATACGTTATGTGTAGAGGAGGAGATAGGGGATTTGTACTCCGGCAGTTTAGGGGAAGATAGGGGATGACCTCTAAACCGAGTAGGTATTGGAGGAGATAGGGGATGAACTCCGTAGACAAGAGCTCATATAGCTTGTCTAGAGAAGTTGGAAGATAGAGCTCATGATGCTTATCTTTGTAAGTGGGATACAGCTTGTATGCTTATCTGATGGATATTGTTGATATACAATATCTGTTTGGTAGAGTGTGGATACAGTTGTATGGCTTATCTGTGGATCATTGTTGATATACATATCTGTTGAAGAATGTGGATATAGCTTTATATGCTTATCTGAATGTGAGATATAGTTTTTATAACATATCTGTGGAAATGATTGATAGAGCTAGGCAAAGCTTATCTGTTGAAAAAGGGAAAATGAAAAGTTAATGTGGGACTTGTAAGTCGTTGAACATAAATAATGTACATTTATGTGATTGTATCAGTGTTGACCAACTATTCAAATTGCTAATGTTTTAGTCATTATCATGTGTGGTGTAGTGTATTTCTACTGGGCTGTGGCTCACCCTATATGGGAATATCATTTTCCAGGTGGGCAGGAAGCATGCCAACCTCCATCTCCAGGACAATAGCATTGGAAGGCTAGAAGGCGGACATTAGTGTAGTTGTTTTACTTTTGATGTATTACATGTAACTTCAAGCCAAGGGCTTAATGGAAACGAGTTAGTACTCTTTTTGTTGAAACCAAAGTGTTAAACTTGGAAAGCTGTAAGCCCCGATAGGGCATTTTGTGTTGATGTTAACATGTAATACTTATGTAAATGGAAACCTTCGAATAATAAAGGAATGCGGTTAGTTTTAAATTGTAAATGCATTGCCTATTTGATGGGGTTTAATGGTTTATTATTTTGAGGGCGTTACACAGAATACCCAGAATCATCGACTTACGAACCGTGCTCACAAAGAGAAAGCACGATGCAAGGAGGGATGCCAGAGGCAAGGGGATCCACACCAGAGTTTCTGCCTTACAGCGGTGGGCCCTTGACGCATGAAGAGCGTCGAGGTTGAAATGGCCAAATACCGCGCCCACCTACGAACGAGCGGACAAAGCATTGGCAAGACTAAAACTTCGCCGTTGTTTCCAGCAATCGAGAACGTGCCGCCTACCAGTCAGAGCTTCCTTCAGCCAAAATTCCAACAATATAAAGGGAAGACGGGACCCGTATTCACACTTGAGCCACTTTCGCCAAGTCATGGCTTGTGTACAGGCGAAACGAGGCCTTAATGTGCATACTCTTCCCATCAAGTCTTTGGCGACTTAGGCTTGACTTGGTTGTGAGAACTTCCCAGAAGGGATTCATAGCCTCCTGGGCTCAATTGGCAAGAAGCGGTTCGTAAAACAGGTTCCGAAACAAACACACTAAAACACTGGTGGAGAATTCGACCAGCTACTATCCATCGACATGGGTGAAAAAAGAGTACCCCCAGATCCTTAACAACAGTCGTACTGGGACATTCAACCAGAATTGGAGACTGCCCCCACCAACTCTGCCATTGCATCAGTATAAAAAGAGGCCTTCCAGTCGGGAACAGACTAAGAGGGAATTGATCCCATGATGCCAAAACCCCTTTCAAACCAATGGGAGGCTCCTGGATGGAAAGAGTGCATCAGCACATCAGGAGAGAAAGAGGATGGACGCATTCGTGCCAAAGCAAAAATCTAGTGCGGACCGAAAGTACCCGAAAAAGAAACCTCAGCAAGTCAACACGCGTAGACCGAAGATAACAGGAAACGGACGTGGCAAATGAGATAATGGAGGAGGACCCAGACAAAGAATGTTGAGAATCTGCACCCCGCCATAACCCACGGTGTTCAAAAACCAATATATCGGATCCTGAGCGAAATAAGAGATGAGCCTTTCGTCAAGTGGTCCAGCCAAATTGGGAGAAGCATCAGAAAGACTACGACGACAGATTCACGGTGCACCTTCCATAAAGAAAAGGGTCACCGGAACTGAGAATTGCACGCCACTGAGACAGCACTTGGAAGAATTGGGTGGCAGCAGGCCACTTGGACAAATACCATTTTGAAGAGGGACACGCAAAAAACCGACGCCCCAGCCCCCCCAGGAAATTCACGCATAAATAAAAACCCCTTAAATGGCAATGTGCCGATCAATCGCCCCCCACAAGGTATTATCAATGTAATACATGGAGTCTTTGAACCTAACGTGTATACGAGCTCAAAGGGTCAAATCAAAAAAGCTGAGCACTTAGAGAAGCTAGAAAGTGCCCACCTGCCTTTAAGAAGGGGAAGACCAGAGGCAACAAACGTCATGTCCTTTCGACAAAAGACTTAGATCGAATATACTGGCCCCGCATAATGATGCCACTGGTGTCACTCTCCGAGTCAAGGATTTTTGACGTCAAGCGGATTCTGATTGACAGGGTAGTTCATGTGAGATCATGACTACGAAACATTCAAGCAGTTGAAAGCTTGCAAGATCAAAGACTTGGTGGCTGACCGTGTCTCCCCTGATTGGATTCACTCTATTGCCAGAATGGCCCGTCGGCAAGATAATTTCTTCCAGTCAGAGCAGGAAGCGTAACAAAAACAAGTGGACTTCTGGGTGTTTGAAAGTCCCCGATCACTTACAAACATCACCTGGGCAGAACATGGCTGCATGCCATGCGAACGTGGCGTCATCCTACCACCAACAGTAATTGAGGTTCCCCAAAAACGCTGGTATATATTGGAAGAAGTCTATGGAGATCAAAATCATGTCAAAGCAATGTTTCGCCACGGTGAATGGCACGCCCAGCGCTGCCAAAAGGATACGTTCATTATCGGTGGAAGAACCCGAAAAGAATGAACTGTTCCAGATTCGGCAAAGCAGGGATCAGAAAGCGGTGGAGGAACTTGGTTTAGAGGTAAAAATAGATTGAAAAAAACCCGGATAAGTTTTCTTTGCTTGGTTCATCGTTGTCCCGCACTGAGAGATTTAGAGAGTCTTGGAATTCTTGAACCTCTAACACGAAGTGTTCGGCCTGGACCACCTCGAACGTGCCAGGCATTTGATCCAAGCCTTCATCTGTCACGAACTCAATTCCACCTCTGCACAGACCAGTCATTCAGCGCACTCGACGAGATCGCTCACTTCACCACGCCGAAAGAAGTGCAGAAGAAGTTGGTAACCCTGCTGGAGGCTAGGAGCAATTAGAGAAGTGCACTACCCAGATGGATCTCCAACAAGTAGTAGTGCCAAAAAAGAATGGTAAATGGTAGTGTCTTTGCGTCGACTACAAAACAGTCACAAGGCCGTTGCACCGAAAAGATAGCTTTCCTCTACCAAGATAGATCAACTGGTTAGTACTTTAACGAGCGGGACACATCGACTTAGCTTTTGGATGCATACCAGGGCTACCACCAAATCGCCACCTGCATGAACCAGACCAGGAGGTCACATCTATTACAAACACCAAAGAGGATTGTACCTGCTAACAGAGGTCATAGCCCTTGGCCTGAAGAACGCAGGGGCGACATTCGCCAACGGATGTCACCAAAGATGTTTGAACCATTTTAGCAGAAACAATGGAGGCTTACATCGACGGACATGGGTGGTCAAAAGCAAGGATGAGAATGCATCTGCAGAGACTTGGGAGAGATGTTTGAAGGTCTTGAAGAAGCACAAGTTGCGCCTCAATGCATCCAAGTGCGCATTATGGAGTAGGATTAGGCAAAATTCTTGGGCTTTCCTTGTGACCACACCCGGGTATAGAGGCAGACCCCTCCCAGTATCAAAAGCAATCAAGAGTTGGAGAGACCAACTCAGTTCAAGAAGTGCAGCATCTCACCGGCCATGGCAGGCAGCACTCAAACCGGTTCATAGTAGATCGTCAGACAGACTAGACATTTCTTTCAAAGCTCTTAAAGCCAAGTTTGAGTGGGATGAAAAATGCGACCAAGCTCTGGAAAGCTTGAAGGAGTACATGTCTTCCCCACCACTACTTGTTTAACTTTCCAGTACCTTGGTGAAGGAACTCTTTTTGTACACCTTGGCAGTCTTCTCAAGCACGCAGTTAGCGCAGTGTTGGTTCGTGCAGAAGTGAATACAACACTTGCCCATCTTTTATGTCAGCAAGAATTGTTGAGGAGCCGAAACAAGGTACTTTGCCCTGTAGGAGAAACTTAGCATTTAGAATTAATGATGGCCTCCAGGAAATTGGCGCACTATTTTCATGCCCCACACCCATAGTCGTCCTCACAGCCTTTCCACTAAAAAGCTCTTGTTTGAAAGATGCGAAACTTTGGGGCGAATTTTGAAAGTGGGCCCCAGTAGAGTTGGGAACAATTCGACATCAAGGTTCCAACAACCCCAAGACCGCAATAAAAAGCCCCAATCTTTGGCAGACTTCGTCGGCAGAGTTACTCTCTGGGAAGTCATCATATCTGCCAGGTCGACCCTAATGACACATACGAACTAGGGACGAAAGTTGACGCTGGATAGCGCAACCCCTAGTAGAAGGTAGTCAATCAATACCAAGGCAGACCATACTAAGACAACAAGAAGAGACAAACAAAGGCTCACCCCAACCGTTCAATTCAGAGGACGAGAGCAGACAACAGGCATGGACCTTGAGAAAAACCCCATTCTTGCCCCAACGACATCATCTGACCCCTCACTTGCTGGAAGTTATGTCGTTGGAGAGATGTGGAAACTCTTTTGGATGGAGCATCCAACCGGCTGGTGGAGGGCTTGGCAATAGTCCTCATTCTCTCCAGACGGCCTGGGTTGTAGAGGCAAACAATCAACCTTGGCTTCCCAAGCATCCAACTATGAAGCGGGAGTATGAGGCGCTTCTTCGCAGGGCTGTCAGTCAGCATACTACATGGAAGCCACCGCAACTAATGGTTAACGTGACTCTCTGCTGGTGGTAAACTAAATTTCTGGCGAATACGAAGCAAAGGAATGACAGAAATGGCCAGTCCCAAGAGCTGGTCCAGCAACAGAGATCAAGAAGTTTGAATTGTAGTGGATAGAACAAATTGGTAGGGAGGAGAACAGCAGAGCGGTAGAACTAGCAGGCTTTGCCTCAATGGCTGATACATCCATCCCTCATCCATTACTCATTTGACTACTTCAAGACCA
>NW_021028838.1:303933-361003 GCF_004153795.1 Camellia sinensis | reverse complement strand
TTTCACAACCTCTTTCATGTTGGCAAGCATAGAAGACCCCGAAGCAGAAGAAGTATGTTGCGCAGAATTAGGCCCCTCTTGGATGGATCCCATCATCCTGTTCCTAAAAGACGGCATCCTACCAGAAGAGAAAAAAGAAGCCAACAGAATAAGGGCGAAGTCGCAGCGATTTTGGCTATCTCTATCTTTGGCATTATACAAGAAGTCATTCTCAGGGCCTTACCTAAAATGCGTTCATCCCAGCAAAGTGGAAGCATTCTTGTTCGAAATACACGAAGGGGTGTGCGAAAGTCATCAAGGGGGAAGATCGCTAGCTTACATGGCCATTTCGCAAGGATATTAGTGGCCATATATGCAGGCAGACTCAGAGAAATATGTAAAGAAGTGTGAAAAATGCCAGAAATTCGCACATCAAATTCATCAACCAGCAAGGGAACTCCTACCATTGACTAGCCCATGGCCTTTCGCAATGTGGGGCTTGGACATAGTAGGACCACTTCCAATAGCGCCCGGCGGCAGAAAATTCTTTCTCGCAGCAACAGACTACTTCACAAAGTGGGTGGAAGCAGAAGCATTGGCATCAATCAAAGAAAAAGATGTGAAGAAGTTCGTTTGGTAGAATATCATCACTCGGTTTGGCATAGCAAAAGCACTGATCTCAGACAATGGTACTCAGTTCGACGGCAGAATCTTCAGAAGCTTTTGTGAAGAATACAAGATAGAATTCTACAATTCTACACCGGCATATCCTCAAGCAAATGGGCAAGCAGAAGCATCAAATAAAGTCGTCCTGGATGGACTAAAGAAAAGGCTAGAAAAGGCAAAGGGCAAGTGGGCGGATGAACTTTCTCATGTTTTATGGGCTTACCGCACCACACTCGGCGATCAACAGGAGAAACACCATTTTCCTTAGCCTACGGAATGGAAGCAGTAATCCCACTGGAAGTTGGCCTCCCCACAATTCGAAGCGAAAATTTTGATCCAGACTTAAATGGAGAATCCATAACACTGGAACTCGACCTCGCAGAAGAAGGAAGAGAAAGAGCACTGGTTCACATTGCTTCATACCAACAAGAGTTAATCAGAAAATACAGCAAAAAAGTACATCCAAGACAATTCAAGATCGGCGATTGGGTACTGCGAAAGGTAATGGGAAACACCTTGGTACCAGGAGATGGCAAGTTAGGGCCAAACTGGGAAGGTCCTTACAAAGTGGTTGGGTTAGCAGGCAAAGGGGCATACCACCTAGAAGACAAGGACGACAAAGCAATCCCTAGGCCATGGAACACGGCCAATCTCAAGTTATTTCACTTTTAGCTTTTCCTTTTAAAAAATGTGTAATTTTTTCTTTCTTTCTTCAATAAAACAAGCGATTCTTTTTCAGCATAAAATTGTTCTTTGTAAAAGTTAGCTTTAGTAAAGATAGGAACATTGTAAACATTGTTCTTTAGAGGTTGGCTGGATTAAACCAAACCTTTATACTCTTCGGCCAAAGTATGGGTATGGCTGAAGAGTGGTTGGCTGGATTAAACCAACTCTTTGTACTCTTCAGCCGAAGTATGGGTATAGCTGAAGGGTGGTTGGCTGGAATAAACCAACTCTTGTTACTCTTCAGCCGAAGTAAGGGTATGGCTGAAGAGTGGTTGGCTGGAATAAACCAACTCTTGTTACTCTCCAACCGAAGTAAGGGTATGGCTGAAGAGTGGTTGGCTGGAATAAACCAACTCTTGTTACTCTCCAACCGAAGTAAGGGTATGTCTGAAATTAGATCGGCTGGATTAAACAAACTGAAAACTCCTCAGCCGAAGTAAATATGTCGGCTAAGGAGTGGTTGGCTACTATAAGTATAGTTTAACCAGCTAAAACCGAAATAACAGTTGGAGTAATAGAAGACATTATAAGTGCAAGCATATGAATCAGAAACCGGAATAAGAGTCTAACAAAATTTTCATTCATTAAACAGTAATTACAGAGGGGCATAGCCCGGTTACAAAGGCAAAAGGCAACAAAAAGAGAAAAAGTATAGAGTCAAGAGAAGAGATCTTCGATTTCGGCGTCAAAAGCAGCATCAGCGTCAGCATGAAGACCGGTTTCAGGCGGAAGCTCGGTGTCGATAACAAGGGTGGTTTCGGTCGGAACCACGGCTTCACCAGGCTGATCAATAGCTACGTCTTCCACCATAGGTTCCGACCGAACTGTCTGATCCACATCAACAACCGGAGCATCGTCAGAAGCAGAATCTTCATCTGAGTCTGAGCCCTCAAGAAATTGTTGCTGCATGACATTTGCATACTCCGCAAGGGATTTCGGTATAAAGTAGGCTGGAGGGTCGAAAACCTCGGTTTGAGGATCATGACCGAGCTTCTCAACGGCTCCCCTCCAGCCGCACTTAAAGAAAAGCTCCTTGGCAACGTCGCACTGTTTGACATAAGCGTCTTCTGCCTTCTTGTAACCCCGCTTGTAACCCTACTTTTCAGCTCCCTCCGCGCTCTTTTTCAGTTGAGTTATTTCGGTGTCTTTTCTCTTTTCAAGCTTTACCAACTCGCGTAGATACTTGTCTTTCATAGCAATGGCGGCTTTCTGTTTCTCCGCTTCAGCCGAACTAACCAGATCGGCAAGTCGGCCGTTCTCTGCTTGTATCTTGGCCATTTTCTTCTCGGCTTCTTCTAGCTCGGCCACCTTTGCTTCGGCTTCCGCCATTGCTTGCCTCGTTGTTTTTCTGAGCTCTTGGACTTTCTTGTAAGTAATGTTGTTCTTTTGTAAGGCCTGACAGAACGAAGACTTTCCTTAAGCCGAAGTAAAAGTTTGAAAATTTAGACAGAAAAAACGGACAGAGCTACTTACCAAAATCATGGACTTCGATGTAGACCGGATTGACTTCATTTCGGTGTTTAATTGCTTTAGGTGGTGCTCCATGTCCTTGGGGAGGCACACACTTTTGGCCAAGTTAAAGGCCAATTGATGATCTTTTTCAGCCACAACCGAATCAGAATCTTTGATATCTCGGTCCTGGAAGGTTAGCTTCGGAACCCATTTCGACGATTCTGCTCGGTCAGTTTGTTCCGGTTGGAAGGTAGGTTGAGGACTTTGGGGGATGACTTCGACCTCATCAACAAGTTGCCGTTCGGTCGAAGTAGATCGGGCGCGTTTAGAAGGGCGAGATGATGAAGGCTGTTGTGTAGGAAGGGCCACAACGGCAAGCTGCGTCTGGATTGTTGTTCTTTGTTTGATGTGTTTTTATCTCTAATATATTGATCTTTGCAGAAAAAGCAGTGGCTTCTCAAGGGGTGCTTCAATGTACAGAGGAGTCACAAGGTCTTACTATTTTTTGCACATACATCTGTTAATCTATAATTTTTATTGGCACACTTCCTTTAATTATAAGTAGAAGTATATTTGATGTACATCTCGTCGTTCCCAGACCCTGCCCTTCTTTATGGGTCTCTAATTCTGATGTAATCTTCAACAGACATCATCAACATGGACGCTGGCAAGCTCGGATAGGCAGAGTTGCAGGAAACAAGGACCTTTATCTAGGGACATTCAGTGAGTTCCTTTGCATCTTCTCAATTTATTTGGGCAAAAACTTAAAATTGAATAAATAGATGATGGATATTGACATTATCGCATACTTAACTAATCAAGTGATTCTCATATTCATTTGAAACTATCGATTAATTAGAGCTCGATGAAACAATTGATGTTACAAAAATATAGTAATCCCTTCTATTTTGAGCCTTATTTTTTTTGGCTCTGAATGGGCTGATTTGCTGGAAGATGCAGTAGATTGTGAATTCCCTGTTTCTGTCACTGATTTAGTTTTCTAGATTGTTACTGCCTTTCTTTTCCTATTTGTGTAATATATTTATGCTGTATGGTTTTCCACCAGTGCTATATTTTGTTTGTCTTATCACTGCTATTAGGGTTTTGTTAAAGAAATTGTTTCTTAAATTTGTCGATATGATTCAGGCATTAACAGAAATCTCGTGACTGTAGGTACTACTTAACGGATGGCTTCGCATCTACAGACGTCACCGAAGAGAACAAGAGATGGTATTTTTTTTCTTCCTAATATTATGTATTGTTTTATCAAACTACAAAGCGTCAGCTTGGGATTTCCCCTTTTATGTTGTGATGTTCTTTTTCCTTGCAGATGCAATCTGAAGTTGTTGAGGAAATTATTTACGGCTTGGAATCAGGCATTTTGTTTGGGTACTGTCTCTCTATGTGGTTTTACTTGAAAATTTTTTAGCACGTTAATACTTTCTTCCATCTTTTGGGTTAATTGCACTAATAATACTGCTATTGTCAAAACCTGACAGGGATACAATCTTTTAAGAGACGAGGGAAAACAAATAAAAAAATAAATGGAAATTCTAAAAGGAATAATTTGATGATGCAAAATGCTACCACTACACGATACACGAGTAAAACACCCACTGTTATTTGGGAGACATGGTTGGACACCATGACAGTTATAACTGCTTTCCTAGTAACTGGAAGAAGTCTGAAAGACTCAAAACAGGTCATTGTGGGAAAGTAGGATACTGTGTGGACCTTTTTGTTCAGAAGGAGATTTCACATGTATCATAAAAGGACTTAGTTTTTCAGTTGGGCTACCTAATTGTTTGGCGTATTACCAAAAGGAGTGCTAGTGTGAAGTCCTTGTGGAAAATTACTTGTAGACAGATGGCATGAAGGACTAGATATTGCTTCTATCAGTCTTCTTTACACTTTTTCCCCCTGATCTATCACTGAATATTACTTTACCCCCATAACTTTAAAACCATACATTTGGATCCCTCAACTATAAAAATTGCTTCACTTCCACCCTTCCAAAAGAAGGGTATTTGTACCATTTTTCATAGTTAATGGTTCTCAATGTACAGTATTGAAGTTGATGTGGTAAAGCAATATTCATTGATAGTTGAGGGGAGATAAAAGTGTAATTAATCTTTTGTCTGCAGGACTGGTGGCTTTCTCCTTCTAGATTTCTTACTATCTGCCTTTGCTGTAATTAGTAATATAGAATTCAACTGTTGACTCGCTGGAATTGGTTTCAATGTTTTTGGTTTATTGACAATGATTGAGTAATAAGCATGTTCTTTCCTTCAATTCTCATAGCATCATCATTGCCAAATACTAATTTTCAGGGGGTTATGATATGAAAGCAAAGGCTGCAAGAGCTTATGATTTAGCTGCACTCAAGTATTGGGGCCCTTCGACCCATATCAATTTTCCGGTGGTTCTCTGACCCTCTCATCAGCTTATTTCATCTAACAATTGTTTTGTAACTGACATGGGACTCTGTATATTGATGATTTAGCTGGAAAACTGTCAACAAGAACTTGAACATATGAAGAACATGACCAGACAAGAATATGTTGCTCACTTAAGAAGGTATAGTCTCTCCCCTTGTATATTAGACAACAATGTTTGTTTTCTTTGTTTGATGTGTTTTTATCTCTAATATATTGATCTTTGCAGAAAAAGCAGTGGCTTCTCAAGGGGTGCTTCAATGTACAGAGGAGTCACAAGGTCTTACTATTTTTTGCACATACATCTGTTAATCTATAATTTTTATTGGCACACTTCCTTTAATTATAAGTAGAAGTATATTTGATGTACATCTTGTCGTTCCCAGACCCTGCCCTTCTTTATGGGTCTCTAATTCTGATGTAATCTTCAACAAACATCATCAACATGGACGCTGGCAAGCTCGGATAGGCAGAGTTGCAGGAAACAAGGACCTTTATCTAGGGACATTTAGTGAGTTCCTTTGCATCTTCTCAATTTATTTGGGCAAAAACTTTTTCCCGTAGACATCTAATTGCTAAAAAACCTTCTCATTTCAAATTCTGCCAAGACATTAGTGGTTTTGCAACATAATTTGCTAAAAAAATGCAACTATTTAAATGCAATCTGTGGCTTTCTGTTCTTGTACTGGTTTTGATTTCATTTCGATCTGGTTCTGATTTAACTGCAATTTTCAGGCACCCAAGAGGAAGCTGCTGAGGCCTATGACGTAGCAGCAATAAAAATTTCACGGGGTTAGTGCTGTCACTAACTTTGACATATCAAGGTACGATGTGGAGCGCATCATGGCAAGCAATACCCTTCTTGCCGGAGACCTTGCCAGGCGAAACAAGGCTATCGAATCTGCAAAAGAGGTCCCTAATCATGAGCTTGCCATTCTGAACTGTAACAGTGAAGCCACTCACCTGAAAGAGAACACTGGAAGTGAATCGAGCATTGAAATAGAAATTAAAATACAACTACACAGCCCTTTTAAGTTTTTCATCATCTAATTCTGCTTTTCTCAACTTGAAATCCTCAGTTTCCAACATTGTGTGAAGATGATCTGCAAAGCAAACATACCCATTAAATTGGTCAAGAACCCAAACCACAATACAGGATTTCAATCACCCCACATGAAAATTGAACTGTGGTCACCATTGTTTTGTCCTCAACTCAAGGCCCAGAGGCTGCTGTATATTAATGGATTTTTTTTATGAGAAATATTAAAAGAAAAATCTTGATGCTTACCTAAAATATAGTAGAATCACAAGTTGCTGCATTCACCAACTAAATTTGATTTGTTGGATGAAGAACTGTGTTGAATCAAGAAGGGTTGACTTTTGTTAAATCTATTTTCTATAACAACTTCAGATATGTTACATATGATCTCTATAATTGAAATTGGTTTGATCTGTTTTTGCAGGAATAGTATGTATCCCGAGCAGTTGACTCGTCTCAGTTGTGAACTACAACTCTTTATGAGTTCAAGAAGAGCATACAGTCTCTAATGTTTTTGTAGTGGAAGTGGATAGAACTATAGATAGACCTGTGGATAGAACCATAGATAGACCTGTAGACACTAATGCTTGCTTAAAGATGGGTTTTGAGCCACTGGTTTTGTGACGACCCAGAATTTTTCCCTCCGCTCGAGCGGAAGAGTTAACGCTCGAGCGGACTTTTGGGGTTCCCAGTAATTGTGCAGACGGCTTGAGATTCTGGGAGTTGTGATTTCCCGCTCGAGCGGGGGAGTATACGCTCGAGCGGATTGCTTTGTTGGTCTGTACGCTCGAGCGCAAGGTTGGGCGCTCGAGCGGGTCGTCTGGTTAAGTTTGCTTCTGAGGCATGTGGGCTCAATTTTGATGTTCTTCTTCGTGTATTTGGAATGTTTTTACCTTATTTTGGGGTATTGATTGAGATGATAATATGATGGTAAAGTAAGATTGGACCAAAAACTTTAATTTGAATAATTCGTTTACGACGAACCTTCACTCATTTGCCCTTTTATTTTTCCACACTTTGAATTTGGATGTAAGGTTAGAACCATTGGAAAGCTTATTTCCGGGGCTTCAATTTTGACACAAGAACGACCTAAAACGGAGTCCGGATGGGAGAGTTACGCATGTTTGAAGTTTCAGAATCTGTGCTGGGAGCAGGTCCGCTCAAGCGGGAATAGGGACGCTCGAGCGGAAATAGCGGGTACAGCAGCTTAAAAACGGGATTTTGAGATCATTTCTTATGTTTTCCTTTCCTCTCTTGATCCCTCTTGCCCTAAGTCCGAAAACCCTAGGGTTTTGATCCCCAAATACCTCCATTTCCCTTAGGTTTGAGCAAGATCTTCTACCAAGAAGTGAAGAAGGCAAGAAGATGAACATTTTCAACCGATTGGAATTTCGAGATTTTGGTGGATTTTTCTCAAAGCTTTGCTCCCTGCTTGGTTCTTGAGGTAGGGGTCCTTGTTCTCTTACAATACTTGCATTCATGGATGGATTTGTGGTATTTTGAGTATATAAATACAAAATCTATGGTTTTGAGCATTTTGTGTTAACTTGAGATTTGGGGTTTTATGGTTTGTGATGTTGGGAGTTAATTGTTGGGTTTAAATGATGGATTTTGAATCCTAGGTGTAGAATTATTGGGAAAATTGGAATTAAAAGTGGTGATTTAAGAAGTTTGAATTTTTGCTAAAAATCATCATTTTCCTTGAAACCCTAGGTTGATTAATGATGAAAACCAATGAATTGGTCCAAATTGAAAGTACAGTAATGAAATTGAGATATTGAATTAGATGTGTTCAAGTTTAATTGGAATTTGGAAATGTTTGGAAATTATGTTTTAAATTTGTGAATGAACTTTGTTATAAATGTTGGAATTCATGCTATCATGTAAAGGAAAAATTAGAGAAATAATCTATTAAGGATATGGATGACATAAACTCGATTTTGGAATGTTAAAATGAGATTCAAGGGTTTATTTTGAATTATGTTGAATTGTAAATGGTGTTAATGAACTAAATGATGTTGTACTATGATGGATTATGTTTGGATTACGTGATTTGTGTAGGGTTAGCTTCAAGGGCGGACCACACACCTGAATACTGTGAGTAATAGTACTTTGATGTACCCTTAAACATTTATCGTTATTGATGTTAAATATTCGTCGTAAGAATTATGTTGACATAAATGTTATAAATGCTATGTGAGAAACACTGTGATATTATGGAAACTTCAAAAGAGTTTATGAAGTTATGTATGTTATGTGAGAAACATTATGGAATTATGAAAACATCAAAGGAACTTGTGAATGTGTGAACCCCTCAGGCCAAGGGCCGAACTGTGAAATTGTGAAACCAATAAAGTCATCTATAATCTAACGAAAATGTACTTACTTTTCGTTACTAATTATCAGGAATGTCCTGTTAACCTTACGTTAATTATGTCAACTCATGGGAATGATGTAACAGTTACCATTAGGACTATGTTAATTACAAGGCAAGGCAACTATGTTAACATATAAGAATGATTAAACAAAGGTGTATGCTATTGATAAGAGAGCACGTAAAGTAAGTCATTTACCCAAAAGAATTTATGTTCATTCTAGAAGAATGGATTCTGAGTAAATATAAGAGTAGCTACATGTATCCAGATGAATTGAAGTTAATTTGATATGTTGCTTATGAATTGGAAGTGATCCAGAATCTACGATATAAGTGCAAAGTTTAGCATCATTATGTGACCCTCATGAGAATGTGAATTAGTCTCTCATTGTTAAGCGTACGATAATGACACGATACAACAAGAAATGCTCTAGTTATGATATGTTCCGTTTGAATTAATGAATGATGTTGAAGTATGTTTCAGGCATGTTTCCAGTATGTTACAAGTTCAAGTATGTTCAGGTATGTTTCAAGTATATGTTACAAGTTTAAGTCTGTTACAAGTTGATGTATGTACAAGTTTAAGTCTGTCACAAGTTTATGTATGTTACAAGTTTATGTTGTTACAAGTTGATGTATGTTACGAGTTTATGTTGTTACAAGTTTATGTATGTTACAAGTTTATGTTGTTACAAGTTTATGTATGTTACAAGTTCTTTGTTTTAAGGGCTTTCATGCCAACGTTTTAAGGGCTTCATGCCAATCTTTCAAGGGCTTCATGCCATATGTTACAAGGGCTTTATGCCATATGTTTCAAGGGCCTTAGTGCCATAAGTTTTAAGGGCTTATAGCCACCATGTTTCAAGGGCCTCGTGCCACCATGTTTCAAGAGCTTATAGCCACCATGTTTATGTTGCAAGATTGAACTTAAGGCTATTCTATATATATATTTCTAGGCCAAAAGGCTGTTCTGTTATATATATATATATATATGCATTTCTGGGCCTATGGCCATTTTGTATCTGCAGACCTATGGAAGTTCTGTACATACTGGGTTTAAAACCACTCTGTTAAGAAAACTGAATTCATGGCTGTTTTGAAATGATTATGGAATGAAGTTAATCATATGTCTCTGCAGTCTTATGCCTTACTATTCAGGTTACACCTTACATTATTTATGTACTATTATTCATTGAGTTTCACTCATTCTGTATTTTGTCTGTTTCTGTAGGTGATCAACTGGGAAGCCAGTCCTAACCCTTAACGCTCGTCTCTCTCTTGTCAACCTCGATGTGTCCAGGCACTAACCGAAGCCCATGTATTTGTTATTGAGTTTTTGGGGTTTATGCTTCAGTTGTCTTTCATTAATATGCTTTGTTATATGCCCAATTATGGGCTGAGTCAATGTATGTGTATGTATGTTTCTGTATATTATTTACTTTTATGATACTGTGATCCTGGCATGATAGTGGTAGCTCAATGGAATAGATTTTTGTTTATCAGGTGCTTCTGTTCAGGCCCCATAGGTTATATTTATCAGGTTTTATGTCCATTTTTTTGAGGTGGTCATGCCCAAACTTTTAGGGGTGGGTCTAGGGTGTGATAGGTTTGGTATTGTCAGCCAGTGGCAAATGGACACTTTGGTTGTTTCCATCTACAATTTGGTTCTTATGGGCCTGTGCTTATATCGAATATGGCTGACTACGAAAAATTTATCGCTATTTTTTAGTTCAATAACATAAAATTAGCACAATTTAAAAAAAAAAGAAAGGGGCTATCACGGCGTTTCTAAAAACGTCGCTAAATAGCATACCAACAGTTGGAGTTTTGAAAAACAGATATGACGGCGTTTTAAAAACGTCGCTAAATTGAATGGTGACGTCATGTTACCGTTAGAAGAATTTTTAGCGGTCTATAGTAATATAGCAACGTTTCTAAAGCGCCATAGAGTTATAGCGACGGCCGCATCTTCGACGTTTGGTGATAAACGCCACACAAGGATTTAACGGCGTTTTTAAGAGCTATAGCGGCATTTTTTAAACGCCTCTAAAACTCTAATTTCCAGCAGTGATGTGTGTGTATGAAGGAATAAATTTGAGAAGAGGGCATTGGTTCATAATATATTATATATTTTGGTTCATATAATATATTATAATATAAGCAAAAAGGCTGTAAGGTTTTTGAGTTTGAAACTTTCAATTTTTTTTTTATTTTTTGAATTTTAAAATACATAAATACACATGTCATTCAATCATTGGTCATTATAGTTTAAATCTAATTAATAATTAATTATTTGGTTCATATGTTTATCATCATCAAATCACTTCAATTTAGAAAGTAAATCAATTTTTGAATCTATACCAAGGAAAAAGGATTTCTAATGAGAAGGGACTTGTGAAGCTTAAAACCCTCCTATTATTTTTCTAGAATTCTTATTTTTTTAATAATTAAAACATTTTCTATTGGCTAATTTTAATTAAATCATTTTTAAAAAAATTATTATGCCTCGATTTACACATTTCAAAAGGAAAGTTAATTAATCCATTTAAAAATTTAAATTTCAAAATTTGAAAAAGAAACTTAACTAATTAGTTTTAAAATTTAAATTTTTGTACCACTAAAATATACGAATCAATTCATATCTATCTTCTATATATTTTTTCTCTTGATGTTTACTTTTTTAAGTAATTAAAAATTTTATTTTTATTAATTGATAAAAAGTACTGTAAACATTAAAATTATATTGTTTTTACGATATTGAGTTATTAAAAGAGAAAATTCCATTTTTCCCCTTGTACTTTGTCCCAATGATCAACTACACCTTGAGATTTCGAATAATTTCAATTTTACCCTTAATTTTTTTGAAATCATATTAATTTGTCCATTATCATCACATTTAAATAGGAAATGTTAAAAAAAAATTACATTTTGACGATAAATTTCAAAATAAAGATGCCAACTCACCCTCTCTTCTATCAAACACTTTATTCACAATGTCAACTATGTATGGGAATCAAGAACATACCTTTGATGAAACTATACACAAATTTATTTCAATTCGTATATTGTTCTTCAAACATTTCAAATCCAAAACATAAAACCCCAATTCATTCACATCGATATCGATCATTCAACCATGACAATATATCACTTCAAACAATCTCAGCATAATCGTCAGTCTCTCTAAACAACAAAGAATGCATCATCCCATCATAGATCTTCGTAGTCTTGTCTTCACTCTTGGTTTGCTCATACAATTCTCTGCTCACATCTAGATCAATCACAACATCTGCATTACCATTAATGACAATGAATGGAATGCTCACATCACACAATTGCTTATTCACATAATCACTAACTCTCAAAAGCTTCATTACAGTCCCTAATATGGGTTTCCGATTATACCTCATACAATTACTTTCTTCTCTAGAACCTTCACAAACTTATTCAAAAGATTAGCAGTGGGAACTATTAGCGAAAATAGTTGATTTCCCACAAGTAAATCAATTAAAAAAAATAAAAAATATTGTGAAAAAATTAAATCAATAACGACACAAGAATTTTTTCATGATTCTCTCAATGTGAGGTATGTTCATGGGATCACAATCTAATTCTACTATCAACCAAAAGTTTTCAAACAATTATAAATGAGATACGGATGCTCTCACAAACGATCTTTAGGTGAATTTCAAATAATCACAAATAATTAGAAAAAGACCTCACCAAATAGACGAACAAATTGTCTTCGAAACAGAATTAAAGAAGACCACAAATCTAAACCAAGCTAACACCAAAGCAGAAACAAACTTCAAAACTTTGCGGAAGTAACAATAACGTGGAGCACCTTAGAACAAAACACACAAAGCAACAATACACTAACAACCAAATCCACCGAATTAATTTCCAAGCACACACCATCGAAAAGATTAATCAGTCACTACACACTTCAAAACAACAAAAACAATACCCACAAAAAAAATATTGTTAATTCTTGGGCTTCTTTTTTCTTTTTTTTTTTTATCAAAACCCTAACTGTTAGCAAACAGTTTAAAATACTCATTGGGCCTCTAAAAGTCAGATATAATATATATATATATATATATATATATATCTATTATAACCAATACCAAACTAAATTAAAGCTCTTTTAATAAACCAATTAGGTCTCATACTCCACTAAGGAAGTATACCTAACAATTCTTCTCCTACCGACTTAGATGGAGACATCAACCATACCCGCCAAAGTTCGACACTTCAAATGTTTGTCCTTTGACAAAGTCTTAGTCAATATATCCAAAATATTATCATCCACATGAACCTTTTCAAGTTACAACAATTTCGAATCTAACACATCTCGAATCCAATGGTATCTCACATCAATGTATACCTAAAAATTAATGATTAATAGAAAATAACATTAATCAATTTTTTTAATTGAAAATATTGAAAATATTACAAAGGAAATAAATAACATTAGTCAATTTACAAATTCACTCTATACAACTTCACCAACTTTCTGTTGACAATTGCCAAAAATAAAAAAATCACTATAGCGGTCAACCTGGATGTCCGAGGGGACGATCGAGTAGACTCAAAAATTCAAAAACTATACGAAAAGGTGAGAGCTGTGTCTTGGAAGTTTGTTTTCGAAGGAGCTTTGCCAGAAATGTATTTTAAAATGTGTGGTGAAATTAATTTTTGAAAACCCCATCCAAACACTTTGTTTACATGAAGGGGTGGAATTGTGATTAGAAAGCTTTACCAAACACAGGCTTAATCTCTTCATTCTTTTTTTGATGTGAGTTCAATCTTCTGATTAATCCATGAAATAAACTCTAGTTGGTTGATACAACCAAGATTGTTGGAAGATTCACCATGTTTGTAGCTATATTGAGCTCGTGTATGAAATTCATGTATGTAATAAAGAGATGAGACCATAAACTTAATGTTGAGGCAAGATTGATGTGTTTGAGTTGTAATTACCCTTAATTCATGTTAGTATGTCATGTTTTGAAATTAGTTTTGCATGAATTGGGGCTTGAATTTGAGCACAAAAGCTTAAGTTTTGTATCAGCTTCAGACTGCCCAGAATAGCCAGAACGGCACATGGGGAAAACAGGGCCAATCAGAACTCCGCTACTGAAATAAATGCACATGCGGGCCACACATGTGACACTCTTCCGCATGTGCGGTGAGTGGCTTCTGTACGTACAGAAAGAGGGTGAAAAATCTGTCTTTTCTGTTAACTTCTCCGACCTTTTAAATTCGCTTGTGAGCATGTTTTGACCCTCCACAATTCCTATAGAATTGAAAGAATCGTACAATGAATTAATTAAAGAAAGTGCATGAATTGAACGGATTATTTATTGAATGTGTGTGTGAAATGTTTGTATAGGTCGTGTGTTAAAGGAAACACTGCGGGACCTAACTCACTAAGTAATAATATTGCACATATATGTTCTTAAATGTGTACCTCGAGCCATGAATAGTGAATGGTGCCGACATTGTGTTTTGATCGAAATGAATGAACTTCATAAATATTATATAACATGTGCAATGTGGACCTAAGGTCGTTCCATTTCCATTTAAGATATGATATGTGTGAGCCCAAGGCCGTTCTGTTAATATATGAGCCCGAGGTTGTTCTATATAATATGTGGATCCAATGTCGTTCTGTTAATGTGTGGGCCCAAGGCCGTTCTATATAATATGTGGGCCTGAGATCGTTCTGTATGATATGTGAGCCAGAGACTGCAGTGTACTTATATGGGCCTGAGGCAGTTCTGATATTAATGGACCTAAGGTCGTTTTGTTTATATGATGGGCCTATGGCTGTTCTATTTATATGATGGGCCCAAGGCCATTTTGTATATAGATAGTGTGAGAACCTTATGATCATCTATTACACCGTTTTACTATATTATTACTCACTGAGTTTCGCTCACTCAATGTTATGTATGCACATGCAGGTGATTCGCAGCATGGAGCCCACTCGTAGAGTCAGTTTCAAGAGTTATTTTGTGAACTTGTCGAGTTATGCCTCCGAGATGGAGTTTTGCCTTTGAATCCCATTATGCTTTGACTTTATTCTATTTTTGTTATTTGGTCTTGAGATGTGTTATCGAGATGTATAAAATTTCCTATGATACTTATATTTTTGCATGGGCATGTAAATGATGTGAATGTGTTATATTTGCTCATATTGGCACAACTCAATAGACTTCTTCATTGTTGTATACTTCCGCTTATGGCCCCATTATTATAATTACTTTGT
This sequence comes from Camellia sinensis, assembly GCF_004153795.1. Taxonomy (NCBI): domain Eukaryota; kingdom Viridiplantae; phylum Streptophyta; class Magnoliopsida; order Ericales; family Theaceae; genus Camellia; species Camellia sinensis. Next base: position 346,058 of record NW_021028838.1, on the reverse strand, counting down.
GAGTTTGTATAAGGCCGAAGGTAATCAAGTGATTACTGGCTAGTTATGGCCCAAACTTTCAAGGGCGAGTTTGGTTCATGACAGAGTGGTATTAGAGCATGAGTTAATATCTCACACACGAGTCCATTTAAGCAATAAAAAGTCTCGAAAGGTTTAAGTTGCATCCATAATGCGTTTATAATCAGGTATGACATGAAAATGTGCATTTGTAAATGTGAATTATGTGCATATTATCTGTGAAAGTTATACTGTATGTTCCTCTAGATCATGGTGAGAACAAGGGTGGAAGATAGGGAGGATTCCACCTCCATACGGGTTGATAGAATGGAGGCAATGATCATGGACATGTCATAGGCTTTTAGACGACGACAACAACAACAACAACCACCATTACCGCCACCTATGCCTGTGCCACCACCTGTAGTGCAAGACCACTAAGCTGACGGCCGAACTATTGCACTCACAAAGGAATTTAAAAAGATAAAACCGCCATTGTTCAAAGGAGGGATTGACCTACTGAAGGCAGTGGCATAGGTGCTTGGTATCAAAAAATTGTTTGAAGTCTTCTCATGTACAGAGGTACAGAAAGTCTTACTTGCTGCTTTTTACACTCGTGGATGAAGCACCTCGTTGGTGGATGCTTATTCAAGATGAACAACAAGGAATGAATTGGGCTCAATTTTTGGAGACCTTCTATGAAAAGTACTTTCCACAATGTATCCGGGACAGGAAGGTGTCAAAGTTTGAAAACTTGAAGCAAGGAAACAAAACCATAGTGGAGTATGAAGCGTAGTTTACCAAGCTAGCCCGTTTCGCACCGCATATGGTCGATACGAACTACAAAAAAGCAAGGAAATTTGAGGAAGGACTCCAAGACTCCATTCTTGAGAAAATTAATGTGTTGAAAGTTCAAAAATACGTAGATATATTGGATAGGGCCATCAGAGCGAAAGGTAATTAGGCCAATCGCAACCGGAACTCGAATTGGAAGGGAAAAAGGCAGGGGTATAATATGTACAAGGGGTCGGCGTCTTCACAAAACAAGAAACAGAATTTGGGAACTCCATCGCTTTTGGTTCTACCCCGTGATTCGGCACCAACTTGCCTGGAGTGTGGAAAGAAGCATCGAGGAGTTTGCTACCAAGCAGCCGGGGCTTGCTTTAAGTGTGGGAAAACTGGGCATATGATGAGAGATTGGCCTATGTTTGGGCAACAAAAGGGGAATAGGCCAACTGCTAGTTTAGCCGGTTCCACTCCTGCAACAAAGACCCTGGCAAGGCCTACTACTATTAGAGACAATGTTAGGTGAGGGAAAGTCTTTGCTCTTGTTCCAGGTGATGTTCAAAATTCAGATGTTGTGGTTTCAGATACACTTTCCATCAATGACCAACCTGCTCATGCGCTACTTGATTCGGGTTCCACTCATTCCTTTGTTTCGAAAACATTTGTTCCTGATTTGAATAGATCTATGGAACCTTCGAATTATGTGTTGTGTGTGTCTCTCCCATCTGGGGAATATATGTTATGTTCTTCTATTTATCCTACATGTAAGCATTTACTTGGAGATATTCCATTATGTGCTAATTTGATGCCTCTTGATATGGTACACTTTGATATAATTTTGGGGTGGATTGGTTAGCTAAGTGTTATGCAACCATCGATTGTGTGTCTAAGCAAGTTGTTTTCCGCCCACTGGGACAACATGAATTTACTTTTGTGGGACATGGCGTAGCTCTTCCACCCTTTCTAATCTCGGTTATGAAAGTTTGTAAACTACTTCAAAAAGGTTGTAAGGGTTATTTGTGTAGCATTTTGCATGTTGAGACACCCAATGCGAGTGTTAAAAATATTCTAATTGTTAGTGAGTTTTCTGATGTATTTCCCGAGGAATTACCGGGGGACTTGATAGATCGTGAGATTGAATTTGTCATTGATCTTGTGACGAGTACTCAATTGATTTGCAAAGCTCCGTACAAATGTCTCCGGAAAAAATGAAGGAATTGAAAGTATAGTTGCAAGAATTGCTTGACAAAGGGTTCATCCGACCGAGAACATTGCCATGGGGTGCATCGGTGTTGTTTGTGAAAAAGAAAGATGGGACACTCCGGTTATGCATTGACTATCGAGAATTTAATAAGGTAACGATAAAGAATAAATACTTTTTCCGCGGATTGATGATTTGTTTGACCAATTACAGAGACACAAGTGTTTTCTAAAATTGACTTGAGATCTGGGTACCATTAGTTAAAAGTCAAAACAGAGGATGTTGAGAAGACCGCCTTGCAAACCAGGTACGATCGTTATGAATTTCTAGTCATGCCATTTGGGGTTACGAATGCACTAGCAGCTTTTATAGATTTAATGAATCGAATTTTCAAACTGTATTTGGATGAGTTTGTGGTGGTATTTATTGATGAGTAGGGAGGAACATGAAAAACACTCGAGATTAATTCTTCAAACACTTAGAGACAAGAAGTTATATGCTAAATTGAAGAAATGTGAATTATGGTTAAATGAAGTTGTGTTTTGGGGCATGTGATTAACAAGGATGGTGTGTATGTTGATCTGCAAAAGATAAAAGCTATTGTGAATTGGCCTGCTCCTACCAATGTTACAGAAGTGAGCAATTTTATGGGTTTGGCAGGTTATTACCGAAGATTTGTTAGAGATTTCTCTAAGATTACGATGCTGCTTACCTAGTTAACTCAAAAAGGCCCATTCGAGTAGACAGAATAGAGGAAGTCTGCCTTTCAAGAATTGAAGACAAGGCTGACAATAGCATCGGTCCTCACCCTACCATTAGGTACAAAAGGGTTTGTCATTTATAGTGATGCTTCTCATAAATGATTGGGGTGTGTACATATGCACAATGGAAGAGTAATTGCGTATGCATCTTAACAATTGAAGCCGCATGAAAAGAGTTACCCTACGCATGATTTGGAATTAGTCGCTGTGGTTTTTCTATTGAAGATCTGGCGGCATTATCTTTATGGAGCAACATGTGAAGTCTACACCGACCACAAGAGCCTTAAGTATTTCTTTACTCAAAAGGAGCTTAATATGCGACAAAGACGGTGGTTAGAACTCATCAAGGATTATGATTTGCAGATTCATTATCATCCCGGCAAAGCCAACACAATAACAGATGCTCTTAGTAGAAAGTAAATAGGAAATTTAACATGTTTTCTTATGGAGCAGAATGAACTATTACTTGACTTGGAAAGAATGGAAATGGAAATTGTGTTACATGAACAAGGAGGAATGTTAGCTGCAATGGCAGCACAACCAACTATTATTGAGGAAATTAAACAAAGGTAATTGGAGGATGAATTTCTCAAGAAAGTGCTTGATGAGATTGAAACAAAGCCAAGATCGGAATTTTATTTGGAAATGTAAGTGTTTCAAGGGAAGATTGTGTGTTCCTAATGTCCTCGAAATTAAAGGAAGAGTCTTGGAAAAAACTCACAAGTCTAGATTTGCTATGCATCTCCGAAATACCAAAATGTATCAAGATCTCAAGCAAGCTTTTTGGTGGCACAATATGAAGAGAGAAATTGTGGAGTTCATTTCAAGATGTCTTCAATGTCAGCAAGTAAAAGCGAAACACCAAAGACCGGCAGGGTTACATCAACCTCTCCCTATTCCGGAATGGAAGTGGGAGCACATAACTATAAATTTTATTTTGGGCTTACCCCGAACACCCCGAGGTATGGATTCTATATGGGTTATTGTGGATAGATTGACTAAGTTTGCTCATTTTTTTCCTGTGAAAACTATTTATGATGCTGATAGACTTGCTATTGTGTACATTGTTGAAATTATTCGATTGCATGGTGTTCCGGTTTCCATTGTGTCGGATAGAGATCCTAAGTTTGTATCAAGATTTTGGCAAAGCTTACAGAAAGCATTAGGGATGGAATTAAGTTTTAGTGCCGTATTTCATCCACAAACTAGCGGACATTCTGAAAGGACTGTATAGACGTTGAAGGACATGCTTCGGATGTGTGTGCTAGATTTCCATGAAACTTGGGAAAACCATCTACCTTTGGTGGAATTCGTATATAACAACAATTTCCACTCCAGTATCGGGATGGCACCATGTGAAGCTTTATATGGGAGAAAATGTCAAACTTCAGTTAGTTGGACCGAAGTCGGGGATAGACCATTGATTAGGCCTAAAATTATGCAAATCACTGCAGAGAAGATTTTGATCATCCAACAAAGATTGAAAACTGCTCAAAGCTGACAAAAGAGCTATGCAAATCAAAGAATGAGAGACTTAGAATTTGAAGTTGGGGATCATGTTTTTGTTAAAGTCACTCCAATGAAAGGGCACTCAAGATTTGGGAGAAAATGGAAATTATCACCTCGATACATAGGGCCATTTCAGATTTTAGAAAGAGTGGGTTCAATTGCTTATCATATTGCCTTACCGCCGGGCATGGAGCAAGTGCATAATGTGTTTCACGTATCAATGTTGTGAGGCTACTTGCAGGATCCTGTTCATGTTATTGATTATCAGTAGATTTCTCTAGATGATGACATGGGTTATGAGGAGAAGCCTATCTGGATCCTTGACCGGCAAGTCAAGCAGTTAAGGAACAAGACTATCCTTATCGTAAAAGTCGAATGGAAGGAACATTATGGAAAGTAAGCCACTTGGGAACGGGAAGAAGAAATGAGGCAACGATACCCAGAATTGTTTTCAACTTGAGGTAACCAAGTTTGAAGGACCAAACTTCCTAAAGGGGGAAGACTGTGATAACCCAACCCATAATATGCTTAATTATACATGAGTTTATGTGTTTGATATGAAATTGGAAGTTTAATTATGTGAGTTATGTGAATTTGGAATAATATCTGTTGAATGAAGGAATATTTGTTGCAATTCCAACTTTAAAACATGCCCTAATCTAACCATCATAAGCGGGTAAATAAAAGGGAGAAAGACGTGGGGTTGGAAGACATACATCACACACACGCACACTTATTACAACATTGCCCTCGCGCAGAGGGTCCGAATAAATAATACAGTCCCAAATGAATAAATACAGTCCAAATATGTACAAAACCCTAATTAATTAACAAATTAAATTATGAAAGCAATAAATTGGCATGCAAGCCAGGGAGTGCCTCAACTCTGCTCCGGATGATGAATGATGCATGCTCGGGTTGCCTTGTGCGGTGAATCCCTCGCGATGCCCCGGTTTGCCTCTGTTTGCAATTGTTCTTGGAATGCGTGCCAAGCTCTGGAAGGCTGTCGATTTCTGTTTTGCTGCAACAGAGAGCAACAAAGGGGCATGGCAAAGTATTTTCACATATGTATGCATGACTACTCTTCGGGGAGTATAGTCCTTGATCCCCGTGCCACCAATCACGCATATCAATGCATGATGGCCGAGGAGTCGAATTGCACGACTCAATATGAAATGAATGCGCACGTAAAGACAACAAGGCCTGGACTCCATCATGGATAATCCGGAGTGTCGGCAACCAGGAATTGAGATACGTTCCGTTACTCGAAGTACGAAACGTACCTCATTTCCCGTGCTCGGGCTAACTCCTATCCCAAACACAATGCAATATGCATGACATGCATGAATGCAATTCTAACATGCAACCTAGCATACACAATGCTATGAAATGGTATACACAATGCACGAGGTAACAAGACACACACAATGCGCTAACATACAACCTAGCATACACAATGCTATGAAATGAAATGGCATACACAATGCACAATGGACTTACACCAACATGAGTGGACCTCAACTACACTCACATCAGTAGCCATTAGATGAAAATGAGACACTCGAAATGCGTGCACACATGCACGCAAACCGAGGACCAAGTCTAAGGCACAAATGCCACTCTAACAAGACATGGTAAGGCACGAAATATGGCATACAAACATGCAAGTTTCAGCATTGAAATTTGGTGCAAAATGATCCCGAAACATGGAAACATGGCACCCGATGCGTGGAATGGCCTCGAAACACACAACTAGGCATACGCACTGGCCTATAGCTATACAAAACATGCATTATTTTATCATGAAGCATGAAGAAAGATGCAAGAAAGTCCCAAAACATGCATATTTCCAGTTTATAACAAGCCTCAAAAATGAACACAAATAGGGCTAATCCATCATGCAAAAATGGCCCTAAAAGAGAGATTAAACACAAAGGGACAGAAGCTGGCCCCAAATGGTAAAGAGCCCTTCAACAAAGTTGAATAGGGACTCAAAACAAGGCACTTTACAGTTTACATCAAGCCACGAAAATAATCACAAACAAGGCCAAACTATCATGCACGAAAAGGGCCTAAAAGAGGGGTAAAGAGACAAGTGGCAGCTTCTGTTCTCAAATAGAGGAGAGACCTTCGACAATGTTGAAGAGGGACTCAAAACAAGATATTTTACAGTTTATGAAAAGATCCAAAACAGCTCAAAAATAGGCCTAAAATACTATGCAAAAATTGGCCTAAAAGAGAGATAAAGAAGCAAGTGATAGCAGGAGGCCTCAAACAGAGGAGAGCCCTTCAACAATGTTGAAAGGGGCTCAAAGAAAGATATTTCATAGTTTATGGAAAAGTCCAAAACAGCTCATAAACAAGCCTAACATATCATGCAAGAAAAAGGCCTACAAGAGAGTTAAAGAGGCAAGTGGTAGTAGGAGACCTCAAACAGCAAGAGGTCCTTGATCAAACATGAAAAGGTGCTCAAAATATGGCTATTTACAGTTTGGGTCAGAGCCCAAAAATGCTTGCAAGCAAGGCTTAGATATAGAGCAAGAAAAGACTACAAAAAGGAGAAAGATGACTCACCCTTGAAGAGCAGCAAACTAGCAGCTTTTGGACCAAATTTGTGAGCTTCCAACCTCTTCAAATGTCCTCCAAAGTGCTGGAATAAAGTGTAGAGGTGTGGTGCTATGGGTTGTAGGGTAAAAGTGGCCAAGAAATTAGGGTTTTGGAGCTTGGATGAGAGAGATATGGAAGTTGTATGTATAATGCACTAACCAAGTTTTGTAACCCTCAGAAATAAAGGGGAGAGGCTGGTTATATAGAGGGAGAGAGGGGAGACAAGGGGAGAAAAACTAATTCAAATTTCCCCCAAAAGGGAAGACCTTCGGACAGTGGGTCAAATGCAGAATAGCTGGCACAGCTGGAACACACTCAGGAGGGCAAGAATGGTCGGCCAGCTCAAAAGGGCCAAGGTGGCCGGCCGACTAGGCAAGGTGGCCGGCCGACCAGTTCAGGTGGCCGACCGACCAGGTCAAAAGGATCAAGGTGGTCAGCCACCCCCTAGGATGAAGCCCCTGAAGTTAGCTTTCCAGTGCCATAAACCTTGCATCAAAATTCCTCCTGTGCAAAAAGTTATGCCTGTTTTGGTGAAGCCGCGCAGATTCGGTCCAAACGGACTTTAACCAACCATATCTCCCCCACCCGAACTTGTTCTTAGGAGATTCTTGAGTGAAAAATGAAGTCCCGGAAGTAAGATTTCCAACGGTGGTGGGCTCATATCTTAATTCCTCCTATGCAAAGAGTTATGCCCGTTTCGGTGAAGCCGCGCAGTTTTTGGTCCTCCCGGATTCACGCTGAACCACTTTGGACCACCTGATTTTTCTGGTCTGCCATCTGATTTTCTGGTCGGCCATGTGGCCACATTGAAGCCCCAAAATTTATCTTTCCAATGGCGCCAACCTCGCATCAAAATTCCACCAGTGTAAAGAGTTATGCCTGTTTCGGTGAAGCCGCGCAGATTTGGTCCTACCCGAATTCATGCCGAACTTCTCCCAAACTAGTTTTCCTTTCTCTTCTCCTCTTTTCTTCAACTCCAAACCTCTAGACAAGGTGTTTTGAAAGATTTTTCAAAGATTTCATCTCTCTTTCATTCATTTCCACTTTGTCCTTGCTCGGTTTATCGAAAAGCGCAACATTTGACAAAATGTGAGCCTCGGAACATCGTAAAAACTTTATTTTCAAAATGTTTTGAAAGAGAGGGTTTCAAGTCTAAAATATTTTGATCAAGATTGTTTCAGTCCACAAAAAAAAGGGTATGAAATTGAGATTTGACTCTCTCCTTACCGAAGAAACCGACCCTTTGCACTGCACAACTTCCAAAACCATCAGTCGCATCCAAGTCTTAAAGGCGGTCAAAAATGGGGTGTCTACAGTTGCCCCTCTTTGACAGAACTCGGAAGTCAAGAAGTGACGGGAGTGAGTGTCAAAGCCCAGAGACGACCCATTTTTGACAAGGCCGAAGACTTGGACAAACAAACAAAATATAGATAAACAAATGGTTGTGCCCGCAGGCTGCCTACGTATCCCTTTGCAAGGAATCAAACCAGTGTAGTTCAGGGACAGGATGCAAAATGATATACAGAAAGATTTTGATAATTGGACTTATATGCTACGCGAAGCCAGTTTGAAAATTGGACTTATACGCTACGCGAAGCCGGTTTGAAAATTCAGGATTTATGCAATGCACTGTAATGACTAAAATGCAATGTGATAGCTAGGAGAAGGGAGGTACCTTAGAGGGGCAATTGGCAATGACTTACCTCGGCAATGTCCTACCTCATGCTGATGTAGGAATCTTCCTCTTCTTCTTAGTTGAACTACAGGTACTACTTTTCTCCTTGACTGTGGTCGCAGCTTTCCCTATTCTCTAACAGGGTGACAGACTAGGTTGGTTCAGTATCTAGAATTGAGGCGCATACACATGCTATTTCAACCTATGGGGCTGCCATACAGATTTCAAGCCGAGGATATACCCCTGGGTATTTAAACCAGACTTTATTCTCGGAAATCCCGAACCTTTGCGTTCTAGGCATAAGCCATTTGAACTCTAGTTTCCACCGTCTCAGTTGATCTCCTAGGAACTCACCGCTAACACAGGCTGGTGGCTATACCAGACCACCAGAAGTCATTCGGGCACAACAAACACCAAAGGAATTGCACCTTTAGAGGATTTAAGGTCTCCTAGACCGGAAAGTGCACAAGATAGTGCGAATAAAGATGCAGGATTTAGGGTCTCCTAGACTAGAGGATAAAACAGATATGATGCAATGGATGTAATAGATGTGATGTAATAGATAATAGATACGATGCAATAGAGAGTACAATAGATGCAAAATGGTGACATACGCCAACCACGCTGGACTCGTGAGTGGAGGAAGGACAAAGAAGACAAATCAGGAGCGCGTTCCACGCAACCTATGATAAATTCCAAACACGCTGAAATCGTGTGAGGAAGGGGAGGCTCCAACCACGCTGAAATCGTGAGAGGGGCTCCAACAACAACCCACCCAGTGCGTCTACAACGCAACCTGGGATAAATTCCAAGCACGCTGAAATCGTGTAAGGAAAAGAACACTCTAACCACGCTGAAATCGTGAGAAGAGGTGCGAAAACAACCGTTCGGGCTCGCGCTTCACGCGTCCCGAGATAAATTCCAAACACGCTGAAATCGTGTGAGGAAAAGAACACTCTAACCACGCTGAAATCTTGAGAAGAGGTCTAACAACAACCAGCCCAGCGCGTCTACAACGCAACCCGGGATAAATTCCAAACACGCTGAAATCGTGTGAGGAAAAGAACACTCTAACCACGCTGAAATCGTGAGAAGAGGTGCAAAAAAAACCGTTCGGGCTCGCGCTTCACGCGTCCCGAGAAAAATTCCAAACACGCTGAAATCGTGTGAGGAAAAGAACACTCTAACCACGGTGAAATCGTGAGAAGAGGTGCGAAAACAACTGCTCGGGCTCGTGCTTCACGCGTCCCGAGATAAATTCGAAACACGCTGAAATCGTGTGAGGAAAAGAACACTCTAACCACGCTGAAATCGTGAGAAGAGGTGCGAAAACAACCGCTCGGGCTCGTGCTTCACTCGTCCCGAGATAAATTCCAAACACGCTGAAATCGTGTGAGGAAAAGAACACTTTAACCACGCTGAAATCGTGAGAAGAGGTCCAACAACCATTCGGGCTCGCGCTTCACGTGTCCTGAGATAAATTCCAAACACGCTGAAATCGTGTGAGGAAAAGAACACTCTAACCACGCTAAAATCGTGAGAAGAGGTGCGAAAATAACTGCTCGGGCTCGTGCTTCACACGTCCCGAGATAAATTCTAAACACGCTGAAATCGTGTGAGGAAAAGAACACTCTAACCACGCTGAAATCGTGAGAAGATGTGCGAAAACAACCGCTCGGGCTCGCGCTTCACGCGTCCTGAGATAAACTCCAAACACGCTGAAATCGTGTGAGGAAAAGAACACTCTAACCACGCTGAAATCGTGAGAAGAGGTGCGAAAATAACTGCTCGGGCTCGTGCTTCACGCGTCCCGAGATAAATTCTAAACACGCTGAAATCGTGTGAGGAAAAGAACACTCTAACCACGCTGAAATCGTGAGAAGAGGTGCGAAAACAACCGCTCGGGCTCGCGCTTCACGTGTCCCGAGATAAATTCCAAACACGCTGAAATCGTGTGAGGAAAAGAACACTCTAACCATGCTGAAATCGTGAGAAGAGGTCCAACAACAACGCGCCCAGCGCGTCTACAACGCAACCTGGGATAAATTCCAAACACGCTGAAATCGTGTGAGGAAAAGAACACTCTAACCACGCTGAAATCGTGAGAACAGGTGCAAAAACAACCGCTCGGGCTCGCGCTTCACGCGTCCCGAGATAAATTTCAAACACACTGAAATTGTGTGAGGAAAAGAACACTCTAACCACGCTGAAATCATGAGAAGAGGTAAACAAATTCCAAACACGCTGAAATCGTGTGAGGAATGAACAAACTCTAACCACGCTGAAATCGTGAGAAAAGGTCAGGTAACTCAGGAGCACGTTCCACGCATCCTAAGTTAAGTCCCGGGGGACCACGATCCTAAACGCTGCCCGGCGTAAAAGGATAAACAATAAGAGATAATACAAGATGCAAATGAATGCAACAAGTGCGATGATACAGTACATGTTACAAGCGATGTAGAGCATGACATTTAGGGAATGCAATAAACAAACAAAGTGACACTTTAGAAAGCACCTCAAGGAGTGAGTGGCGGTAAACCGCTTTACTCTGACGGGGAATGGTATTCAAGGAGAGTACTTCTGATTGGCGTTCTGGCTTGAAACAGTGAAACAGTCAACATAGTATTCTGTTCACTTTGAACACACAGCTCGTATCAGCACACTGCTCATTCTGAACACGCAGCTCATAACATAGTATTCGGTTTACATGGCACACAGCTCAGTCTGAACAGACAATCTGATCTGAAAAGACGGGATGCAAAAACAGAACCTGTAGAAGTTGAAACAAACTCGGATGCTCCAAATTTTCCCTCTTTTCTTTTGCTTTGCAGTCTGGAACCCATATAGCTTCAGATAGGTCCTGGTTTTACTGTTCTCACATGACCTGGGTAGAACCCTGCGGTTTTTTGTTTTGAAAGAACAAAATCTTGTTTTGCACAAATGTAGAGAATGACACAGCACTCCTAAGCACAAAACGATTCATTTTGAAATTGAGAAATGAATTCTTAACTGGGTATTGAGCCTATAACTGACCACAGCCAAAACGGCTCAACAACGGAAAATAAAGGTAGAACAACCTAAACACAACTCAACAAAGGAAAAACAAGGTAAAACAACCTAAACACATTTATTGACACTCAAACGACTCAAAACAAGAATCGAGACAAACAAAACACACAAACACAACACTCAACTGTGTTATAAAGACAAGAGACCTCTTGGTGCACGAGGAGCCAGTTTCTCCGGGTATTATTTCCCACCTTTTTCTTATTTTTGATTCTCACATCACTCGGCCCTCAGGCTCTGTTTTTCTGAAAAAGCCCTTTCCTCACTTTTTCTCTCAGCGCACACCTCTCTATTCTTCAATCTCTCATTTTTTATCCCTCCCATGGGTGGTTGATGGAAAAATAGAAAGTCATGGGTTCTTGCCCAACATAATCAGCTCGCGCCAATTTCCTCCGGTGACATCTGTCGATGCGCTGGATGAGGGAATGGAGTATCTTGATCCGTTCCAATCTTGTGCTTCGCACTTGGCTTAATGTCTCGCTGCTTGGAGGATGAGAGAGCTTTCAGCCCTTTCGCTGTCGCCTTCAGTTGTGCCTTTTCTGGCAGGTAGAGTGCCCTTCTTGGCAAGTATGGCGCCTTTTCTGGCATGTATGTTGACAATGGGGAAAAGACAGAACACCTGACTCAACTGTGCCCCTAGTTCATCATTTTGACCATTTTTTGTTTTTGGCTTTCTACTAAAATAATTTTAACCAAAATGAGAGTTAGATTAACACGCTTGTTCGATTTTCTGATTCAAAATCATGCAAGTTAGGTTACGAGCACTGAAAATTTTCCTTTTTTGGGTCCAAGAAAAAGGTCCAGTTTTGGAAAATTGGAATAGTTTTCGAGAGAAGGTCAGTCAACCTTAGTAAAAATTCTCAAAAAAACTATTTTTTCAAACGACCACTGCTCAACAAGCATAGAACCCACTCTCAAGATGCACAACCTCAGATTCGAAGGAAAATTGCCCCTTGCTTGAGGGGAGCTGCATGGCAATGGACAGTCGCCCCTTGTTTGAACGGCACTACAGCGCATTGAATAGCAACGGAAAGTTGCCCCTTGTTTGAACGGCACCACAGCGCGTTGTATGGCAACGGAAATTGCCCCTTGTCTGAATGGCGCTGCAGCGCATTGCAATTGACCCTCAGGGTGACGATCACAACCGAATTCTCGGATACAGAGAAGACAAATATGACCAGAACCAACACATGGACACAGTTGAATTTGAAGTGTTTTACGGCTGGACTTCAGAATGAAGTTGCCTACGTATCCCAAAGATGGGAATCAAGCCTTACATAGTTCGGGGTTAAGGTACACTCGGGTATTTAACCTCTCCTTTTGCGCTCTAACTTTTGCCAAGGCCGCCCTTCCGGGTTTTCAACCCTGCGAGCTTTGTTTTTTTTTTTTCATTTCTTTTCATCTTTTTCTTCTTTTCTTTTTTTTGTTCTTTGCATTTTTGTTCTTTTTTTTTTTTTGTTCTTTTTCTTGCTCTAACTTTTGCCTGGGTCGCCTTTCCGGGTTTTCGGCCCAGCGAGCCTCGCAAGGGTAAAAGTGTAGCTTGGTCCATGTCAAATGGTTCTGAGATCTCGAATCTGCCTGAATCCAAGAGAGTGGCTGCTGTTTGCTGATAATGTAGGAGTCCATCCAATGTGGGGGCTGAATTTGCCCCTAGTGTTGTGGATCGGGACTCAGTTGTCCTTTAGCAATACTTTCTTCTCTCTTCCCCTCTGGGATTTGGCATTCTTGCCGATCTTTGTTAGCTTGAGAAACATCCCAATTTTTTTGACTCTTCGAGCACATCTGACAGTTTTGCCCCTAGTTTGAAGGCTTTTGATCTAGCTTCGCAAGCTTCCTTTGAAAACACTTGATCTTCTTGATCTGACTTTTCTTGCCCCTAGTTCGAGGGCTGCTTCGAATCTAGCCACGCAGGCCTCACATTATGGTTGACCTTTGAACTTTTTGAGTCCGAGTTCGAGGTTTGATAGAAAGGGATCGAGTCTCGAGGCTGAGAGCGATCCTAGGCTGAGAGCGATCCTAGGCTGCACAATCTCAAGAGCGATTCCACACAGGTCTTCGTAGAACCACGGAAACCATTTTTTGAATTCTTTTAAGAAAGCGACTAGTCGCTTGTGCTGAAGACAATGTAGAACAAATCTGGATCAAGCCAGGATCCTTCCCAGTACTCACACTAACAAGCATGATTTCATTCATTAAGGGCTTAGCATGCCTCTATTTCTCTCAATTGATCAAACTTTTGCAAAACCCGAGGAATTCCTTCCTCTTCGTTTTCACCGCAGTGTTCAAAAAAAGTTTTGAAAAACTCAGGTTAATGAAATAATTTCAAGGCACAAGAGAGCAGGTGGAATGCACTTCCGTTTCATTCAAATCCCAGCACAACTAGCACACGGCAGAAGCAAACACAAGAGTGTAAAAATCACTGCTATTTCAATCAGAATCTATTGGCACAACTGGCTCCAAGGCAGAAACAGACTCAAAAGAAAACGAAAAGACAAACACAAAACAAGCAAGTGATGTCCGAGGTAACACCCCCGAAATCACTCGACTCCAACAAAACAGGACTGACTCGATACACCAAGACAGACCCAAAACAAAAAGACTGATTCCATACAAAACAACAGGACTGACTCAATACCCAAGTTAGAAAGCACAAAAACTGGTGTTTGCATATTGCTCAGAACAGTGCATGCCATTCCCACGTCTGGAGTTAATCGAGCACCACCCGCAGCTGGTTCATCCCCTGATCACATCACATTATCCCCCAATTTCACCGATCCAGTGCCGATAGACTTTGCTAAGCTCGGTGGGAGGATGACCCCGCTGTCAAACAGATCCTGTACTTCGTGGCGAAGACGAAAGCAGTTGTCGGTAGTATGGCCAGTTTGCTGATGGTACGCGTAGTACTGGGTAGCATCATGTGTAGCCGGAAAAGGGTTCGGGAAAGGCCGAGGCTCAAGGGGTTTGAGATGGCCTTGTCCAATAAGGATTTGGAGAGCTTTGGACAAAGGCATATAGAGGGCATGGAAGACCCTCCGACCTCGGGGTTGGTACTTCAAGGTTTGTGGATTTTTGCTGGGCGCACCAGCAGAGGGATTAGGAGGTGCTGGCCTGGTTTGCTGATCTCTTCCGAGTGCAGGATTATAGCTAAAAGGAACGTTTCTGATACAACGACCCTTCTCCTGGCTTGCCCCTTGATTCAAACTGCCCCCAACTTGAGTGGCGAAAATGTCGTCCACAGTTTTTGCAACAACTGCGAGCACTTGCTCTTTGTTCAGTCCCTCAGCTTTTAAAGCCTCAACAGCCAACAGAAGATGTTCATGGGGATCCATGTCCGCCCCTATCTTGTTCTTTCCACTCGCCTCCACTTTGCCAAGGGATTGGCATTCCTCAAATACAGCCCGTTCCAAGACTGGGGAGCCTTTTGACATGAACTCCCTGGTATGTGATGTGGTTGATGATGGAGCCGATGTCCCGGAGGCCAAATCTGTCACAGTTCTCTGAAGATTTTCGATCATTCTCTTCAGCTCGGAAGTAGTGCGCTCACGGGTTTGAGATGATTGGGGTCCAGGTGCATCCATCATGCATAAGTCCATTCTTTCTGGAATGAACACCTCAGGCTTGCGTAGATGGGCTGGGGTGATGTATATGCTGGGGTCAAAGGTGGATGGTAGTGTATGAATGAGGTTGAGATGGGGAGGTGACGAATCAGTACTAACCTAAGGTCCTTTTGGTGGAGCTAGGGACTCTTCGTCAATAAGATCCTGAATCTTATGACGGAGGCAGATGCAACGGTTCGTATCATGACCGTGCTGTTGATGATAGGCACAGTATTTAGCTGGGTCATATCTTGGTGGAAGAGGATTTGGAAGGGGTTGGGGTTCTAAGAGTTCTAGGTGCCCTTCTTCTTGTAGCTTTTTCAAAGCTTGGGAGAGACTCATGTAAAGAGGATGGAATTTTCGGGCTTGGGGCCGAGTTGAAGTGGTTGGTTTTTGGTCATTGAGGGAAGTGGTGATAGTGTCTACTTCTAAGCATTTCGTAGCTGTGCTACCATCAGTAATAGCATTGGAACTGCGAGCAACATTCCTTTTCGAAGGCTCATTATCTTCCGCAAAGATCCCTTGTCTGATGGCATCCTCGATTTGAACCCCCATTTCATGAAGGCCTGGAAAGGTAAACAGAGGTAGAACAACCATCTTTTGCAGCAACTTGCCATGCAGATTCCGAACAATCATCCTGATCTGATCTTTGTCGAAAGGCCTTGTAGTCATCATTGAGGCCTTTGCTCTCCATCTTATCACGAACTCTGAGAAACCCTCCTTTGGCTCTTGGCGGGTGACTTCGAGATCACGAGTCGTGACCTCGATCTGTGTGTTGTAGGACTATTGAACAATAAAGGCCTCAGCCAGCCCTTCCCAGTTCTGTTTCACAGAGTTCTCCAATTTTGCATACCAGATTGCGACTATCCCAGACAGGGTTCGGCCGAATAGTGACAATTTCTGGGCTGTGGTCAAACCCATTGGCCTCAAGATATCAAAAAACAGTTAGAGGTGCACCGTTGGGTCTTCAGAGCCATTAAATCGATCGATATGTGGCATTTTAAACTGCTCCGGCAAGGTCACCACTGAGTCGGTATAACCATCCTCTATATCGGGAATAGAGCGGGCCCCCTGAGACTTTTTGAACAATTTCTCAAGCTTGCTCACATTCAATGCTGTGGGGTCCATCTCGAACTCAAAGGGGGAGTCTGGCAGGTTGGTGGGTGTTTTAGACAGCTGGGGTAGCACCGGGGGTGGAGCTAGCCCGCCTGGAATGTCCGTATCATCCTGGACATGGGTTGCCTCCCTGAGTATGGGAACTCTTGGTGGGGGACGAGCCTGGTGTGAAATAGATACTCAAGTTTGCTGCTCTAACCTGGCAATTGTCTCTGCCTGTTGGGCTATGACCACGGCCTGTTGCTTGGTGAATTCCGCTTGACGAACACCATTTTGCTGCATGGCTTTCATACTATCCTGGAGTTGGCGCACCATCTCTTCCAGACCCGACATGTTCTGCTGTTCTGGCTGACTGACTGGTGGGGTGACTAAAAACTGATAAAAATTGAGGCCTCAGCCTGACTATTCACTGGTATGGTGGATAAGGGCCATCGATCTGGTAACTACTGGACTGGTGATCTGTGCCTGATTGGCCCTTTTTACCCTACCTCTGGCGGAGGAACACTGATTTGCCGTTGAACTGAATCTCTAACCTGACAAAGTCTATCAGCACAAGTCCGATGAACCTCGGGGGATATCGGAGCCTTCTGAAGCTATGGTTCCAAGACTACCTTGCAAAAGAGAAAACAGACAGTATCTCAGCTTGATTTCACTAGAACAGGTATGCACATAGCTGAACGACTGTGCTCTCTACTGAATTTTGCCCAAAAATTCTGCCGGTAAACTGATACCCTCAGGTAAACTGAATCCCAAAATACTGAACTGGTGCCGGCAGGCCTGATGCCCAAACTTGCAAACTGGTATGTACGTTCTTGTAGAGATACACTCTAAAAGCACATAGCAGATAAGTGAGAGCCAAAACACCCCTATGTTGGGGTAGGGTTTCCCAGTCCTATTTTGTCAGGAGCTAGGGTTTCACTACGCACGCAGCGGTTTCAAACAACCTATAATCAACCTGTCCTAGCTTGGAATGGTCACTATGGATTCCGAATATGCACTAGGTCGAATGGTCAAAAGGGTGCCCCGGTAAAACTGGGGTTTGTGTTCCCATACTGGCAGAGCCCACAACCGGTCAGCCTTATGGTCATGCCTTGACAAGACAAGCCTTTGACAAACCGTTCAGGAATAGCAGATGGCAGACACGGTGTCCTAGGCGCACCAATGCAAATGCAATGCAAAGAAACACATAAGTGTAATCAAAACAAGATATCATGAGTTCAAGTCAAGTTCTCTAACTCCCTAGCGGAGTCGCCAGAAACTGTAGATGTCCCCGAACGCCCCGGCAGGAACGAGGTCCCCCGTTCCGTTCGATATTGGGCTCACTACAGTTCAGGACTCTAAAATTGTAATGGTTCTAAATCTGAACCAAAGAGTCCAAATTCGGCAAATCGTTTTGAGAAAACAGATTTTGAAAGAAGTGCCAAACATGGACTGCCTTGCCAGATACAGAGTCGCCACCTAAATGTTTTATTTTGGGGAAATTTAGGAAACCCTGACTCGTTTGCCTAAGGCCACGTGTCCGTCATCACCAAAGTTGCCTCTGCTCGGGAACTTGGGTACGATTGGGGAAGGTCACTTCGTGAGCACCCCCGCTCGCCCGATCAAAGATCGGCCTCTACTAACCATGATATCTATTTTTGAACACATTATGCGTTCTTATTCCGGTTATTAGCCTAGATTTACTATGTGATGCGCACAGCATACAAGTATAGACTGAATCGCCTGAATTGGAATGAAACATCTCATGTTTGTTTTGAAAACGGTTTGCTACTCGCAAGTAGACTAAAATGTGGATTTGCCACCCTCAGGTGGGCTTAGAAAACGAGATGATTTGCCACTTTCTAGTGGGCTTAAAACTCATATTTAATGAATTGTTCCAATCCAAATAACCCAACCTTCACCCACAGGCACTCAGGCAGTCATATCACATAAGCAATTAGCCTCATGGTAAGCATGCTATCATGGCAGTCACTCACACACATGCAAGGATGCTAAAGCATAAAACTTACCGTGTACTCCAAGCCAAAACAGAAGCTAATTAGAAATCCATGCATGATCCTATTTATACAGAAATGCCTAATGCAACACATGCAAAAGTGCAACTATAGTAGGCTCGGCTATTCTAGACATGGCATATGGAATGCTACAACTAACATGTATTCAACTTGGAATTGAAAATACAATGCACTTAGTATGATGCGCCGAGCCCGGTGCATGCAAGACAGATGAATGAGTGCAAACATGCTATCATATTGTATGCTAATTGAAACATGCCCTAATCTAACCATCATAAGCAGGTAAATAAAAGGGAGAAAGACGTGGGGTTGGAAGACATACATCACACACACGCACACTTATTACAACATTGCCCTCGTGCAGAGGGTCCGAATAAATAATACAGTCCCAAATGAATAAATACAGTCCAAATATGTACAAAACCCTAATTAATTAACAAATTAAATTAGGAAAGCAATAAATTGGCATGCAAGCCAGGGACTGCCTCAACTCTGTTCCAGATGATGAATGATGCATGCTCGGGGTTGCCTTGTGCGGAGAATCCCTCGCGATGCCCCGGTTTGCCTCTGTTTGCAATTGTTCTTGGAATGCGTGCCAAGCTCTGAAAGGCTGCCGATTTCTGATTTGCTGCAAC
Organism: Camellia sinensis; assembly: GCF_004153795.1. Lineage (NCBI taxonomy): Eukaryota > Viridiplantae > Streptophyta > Magnoliopsida > Ericales > Theaceae > Camellia > Camellia sinensis. The sequence continues at coordinate 327,094 of NW_021028838.1, read as the reverse complement.
AGAGAGCAACAAAGGGGCATGGAAAAGTATTTTCACATATGTATGCATGACTACTCTTCGGGGAGTGTAGTCCTCACCAATCACGCATATCAATGCATGATGGCCGAGGAGTCGAATTGCACGACTCAATATGAAATGAATGCACATGTAAACACAACAAGACCTGGACTCCATCATGGATAATCCAGAGTGTCGCCGACCAGGAATTGAGATACGTTTCGTTACTCGAAGTACGAAACGTACCTCGTTTCCCGTGCTCGGGCTAACTCCTATCCCAAACACAATGCAATATGCATGACATGCATGAATGCAATTCTAACATGGAACCTAGCATACACAATGCTATGAAATGGCATACACAATGCACGAGGAAACATAGCATACACAATGCGCTAACATACAACCTAGCATACACAATGCTATGAAATGAAATGGCATACACAATGCACAATGGACTTACACCAACATGAGTGGACCTCAGTCACACTCACATCAGTAGCCATTAGATGAAAATGAGACACTCAAAATGCGTGCACACATGCACGCAAACCGAGGACCAAGCCTAAGGCACAAATGCCACTCTAACAAGACATGGTAAGGCACAAAATATGGCATACAAACATGCAAGTTTCAGCACTGAAATGTGATGCAAAATGATCCCGAAACATGGAAACATGGCACCCGATGCGTGGAATGGCCCCGAAACACAAAACTAGGCATACGCATTGGCCTATAGCTATACAAAACATGCATTATTTTATCATGAAGCTTGAATATAGATGAAAGAGAGTCCCGAAACATGCATATTTCCAGTTTATAACAAGCCTAAAAAATGAACAGAAATAGGGCTAATCCATCATGCAAAAATGGCCCTAAAAGAGAGATTAAACACAAAGGGACAGCAGATGGCCCCAAATGGCAAAGAGACCTTCAGAAAAGTTGAATAGGGGCTCAAAACAAGGCACTTTAAATTTTACATCAAGCCACGAAAATAATCACAAACAAGGCCAAACTATCATGCACGAAAAGGGCCTAAAAGAGGGGTAAAGAGACAAGTGGCAGCTGTTTTTCTCAAACAGAGGAGAGACCTTCAACAATGTTGAATAGGGGCTCAAAAAAAGATATTTTACAGTTTATGGAAAGATCCAAAACAGCTCACAAATAGGCCTAAAATACTATGCAAAAATTGGCCTAAAAGAGAGACAAAGAAGCAAGTGATAGCAGGTGGCCTCAAACAGAGGAGAGCCCTTCAACAATGTTGAAAAGGGGCTCAAAGCAAGATATTTCATAGTTTATGGAAAAGTCCAATACAGCTCATAAACAAGCCTAACATATCATGGAAGAAAAAGGCCTACAAGAGAGTTAAAGAGGCAAGTGGTAGTAGGAGACCTCAAACAGCAAGAGGTCCTTGATCAAACATGAAAAGGTGCTCAAAATATGGCTATTTACAGTTTGGGTCAGAGCCCAAAAATTCTTGCAATCAAGGCTTAGATATAGAACAAGAAAAGACTAGAAAAAGGAGAAAGATGACTCACCCTTGAAGAGCAGCAAACTAGCAGCTTTTGGACCAAATTTGTGAGCTTCCAACCTCTTCAAATGTCCTCCAAAGTGCTGGAATAGAGTGTAGAGGTGTGGTGCTATGGGTTGTAGGGTAAAAGTGGCCAAGAAATTAGGGTTCTGGAGCTTGGATGAGAGAGATATGGAAGTTGTATGTATAATGCCCTAACCAAGTTTTGTAACCCTCAGAAATAAAGGGGAGAGGCTGGTTATATAGAGGGAGAGGGGTGGAGAAAAGGGGAGAAAAACTAATTCAAATTTCCCCCAAAAGGGAAGACCTTCGGACAGTGGGTCAAATGCAGAATAGCTGGCACAGCTGGAACACACTCAGGAGGGCAAGAATGGCCGGCCAGCTCAAAAGGGCCAAAGTTGTCGGCCGACTAGGCAAGGTGGCTGGCCGACCAGTTCAGGTGGCCAGCCGACCAGGTCAAAAGGGTCAAGGTGGTCGGCCACCCCCTAGGATGAAGCCCCAGAAGTTAGCTTTCCAATGCCGCAAATCTTGCATCAAAATTCCTCCTGTGCAAAAAGTTATGCCTGTTTTGGTGAAGCCGTGCAGATTCGGTCCAAATGGACTTTAACCAACCATATCTCCCCCACCCGAACTTGTCCTTAGGATATTCCTGAGTGAAAAATGAAGCCCCAGAAGTAAGCTTTCCAACGGTGGTGGCCTCATATCTTAATTCCTCCTGTGCAAAGAGTTATGCCCGTTTCGGTGAAGCCACGCAGTTTTTGGTCCTCCCGATTTCACGCTGAACCACTTTGGACCACCTGATTTTTCTGGTCTGCCATGTGGCGAAATTGAAGCCCCAAACGTTAGCTTTCCAATGGCGCCAACCTCGCATCAAAATTCCTCCTGTGCAAAGAGTTATTCCCATTTCGGTGAAGCCGCGCAGATTTGGTCCTACCCGAATTCATGCCGAACTTCTCCCAAACTAGTTTTCCTTTCTCTTCTCCTCTTTTCTTCAACTCCAAACCTCTAGACAAGGTGTTTTGAAAGATTTTTCAAAGATTTCATCTCTCTTTCATTCATTTCCACTTTGTCCTTGCTCGGTTTATCGAAAAGCGCAACATTTGACAAAATGTGAGCCTCGGAACATCGTAAAAACTTTATTTTCAAAATGTTTTGAAAGAGAGGGTTTCAAGTCTAAAATATTTTGATCAAGATTGTTTCAGTCCAAAAAAAAAAGGGTATGAAATTGAGATTTGACTCTCTCCTTACCGAAGAAACCGACCCTTTGCACTGCACAACTTCTAAAACCATCAGTCGCATCCAAGTCTTAAAGGCGGTAAAAAATGGGGTGTCTACACATGGTGTTCCGGTTTCCATTGTGTCGGATAGAGATCCTAAGTTTGTATCAAGATTTTGGCAAAGCTTACAGAAAGCATTAGGGATGGAATTAAGGTTTAGTGCCGCATTTCATCCACAAACTAGCGGACATTCTGAAAGGACTGTATAGACGTTGAAGGACATGCTTCGGATGTGTGTGCTAGATTTCCATGAAACTTGGGAAACCCATCTACCTTTGGCGGAATTCGTATATAACAACAGTTTCCACTCCCGTATCGGGATGGCACCATGTGAAGCTTTATATGGGAGAAAATGTCAAACTTCAGTTTGTTGGACCGAAGTCAGGGATAGACCATTGATTAGGCCTAAAATTATGCAAATCACTGCAGAGAAGATTTTGATCATCCAACAAAGATTGAAAACTGCTCAAAGCTGACAAAAGAGCTATGCAAATCAAAGAATGAGAGACTTAGAATTTGAAGTTGGGGATCATGTTTTTGTTAAAGTCACTCCAATGAAAGGGCACTCAAGATTTGGGAGAAAATGGAAATTATCACCTCGATACATAGGGCCATTTCAGATTTTAGAAAGAGTGGGTTCAATTGCTTATCATATTGCCTTACCGCCGGGCATGGAGCAAGTGCATAATGTGTTTCACGTATCAATGTTGTGAGGCTACTTGCAGGATCCTGTTCATGTTATTGATTATCAGTAGATTTCTCTAGATGATGACATGGGTTATGAGGAGAAGCCTATCCAGATCCTTGACCGGCAAGTCAAGCAGTTAAGGAACAAGACTATCCCTATGGTAAAAGTCGAATGGAAGGAACATTATGGAAAGTAAGCCACTTGGGAACGGGAAGAAGAAATGAGGCAACGATACCCAGAATTGTTTTCGACTTAAGGTAACCAAGTTTGAAGGACCAAACTTCCTAAAGGGGGAAGACTGTGATAACCCAACCCATAATATGCTTAATTATATATGAGTTTATGTGTTTGATATGAAATTGGAAGTTTAATTATGTGAGTTATGTGAATTTGGAATAATATCTGTTGAATGAAGGAATATTTGTTGCAATTCCAACTTTGAACTGAAATTGTAAGCCTTGGAGGCGCGATAAACCAAAACTGACTTTATATCTGTGATTAGCATGAATTTTAGAGCCTTTAGTGAAATTTTGTAAAATTAGGATTTGTAATGATTAATTAAGATTTATGAGTTATATGTGTATAGCCCTCTTGTGTTCTTCATTTTTGTTGAGAGCTCTAGAGAGTGAGTTAGAGAGGGAGGAAGAGGAAGAGCTAAGGATTTGGAAGAGAATTAAGGGGCAAACCTTAAATTTGAGTTAAGGTATGTTAATTTACTTATAATCTTTGTCTTTAGCTCATCTTTGGCATGAAATCAAAAAGAAATTAGAGATTTTGAGCTAGGGTTTTGGGTTGTGTAATGGGCTTAACTAAATGCAAGCAATAGAACCTTAATCTTTTCATTTTTGTTTAATGTAAGTTCAATCTTATGATTAATCCATGAAATAAACTCTAGTTGGTTCATACAACCAAGATTGGTGGAAGATTCACCATGTTTGTAGGTATATTGTAGATGAAATTCATGTATGTAATAAAGAGATGACACCATGCACTTAATGTTGAGGCAAGATTGACGTGTTTGAGTTGTAATTACCCTTAATTCATGTTAGTATATCATGTTTTGAAATTAGTTTTGCATGAATTGGGGCTTGAATTTGAGCTTAGAAGCTTAAGTTTTGCATTAGCTTCGGACTACCCAAAATAGGCAGAACTGCACGTGTGGAAGACAGGGCTAATCAGAACTTCGCTACTAAAATAAATGCACGTGTGGCACCTTTCCGCACGTGCGGTAAGGGGCTTCTGCACGTGTAGAAAAATGGAGAAAAATATGTGTTTTTCTGTTAACTTCCCTCTAAATTCGTTTATGAGCATGTTTTACCCTCCGCAATGCCTATAGATGAATGGAATTGAACGAATCGTAAAACAAATTAATGAAAGAAAGTGTATGAATTGAATGGATTATTCATCGAATGTGTGTGTGAAATATTTGTGTAGGTCGTGTGCTGGAGGAAACACCGTGAGACCTAATGCACTGTGAGTAATAATATTGTAGATATATGTTCTTAAATGTGTACCTTGAGCCATGAATAGTGAATGGTGCCGACATTGTGTTTTGATTGAAATGAATAAATTTCATAAATATTATATGACATGTGCAATGTGGACTTAAGGTCGTTCCATTTCTATTTAAGATATGATATGTGTGGGCCTGAGGTCGTTCTGTTAATATGTGGGCCCAATGCTGTTTTGTATAATATGTGGGCCTGAGGCCTTTTTGTATGATATGTAGGCCCAAGGTCATTTTGTACTTATGTTGGCCTAAGGCCATTCTGATATTAATGGGCCTAAGGTCGTTCTATTTATATGATGGGCCTAAGCCATTTTGTTTATATGATGGGCCCAAGGTCGTTCCGTATTATGATTATGGGTAGTGTGATAACCTTATGATCATCTATTACATTGCTTTACTGTATTATTACTCATTGAGTTTCGCTCACCCAATATTATGTATGCACATATAGGTGATCCGCAGCATGGAGCCTACCCTTAGAGTCAGCTTCAGGAGTTATTTTGTGAACCTCTCGAGTTATGCCTCCAAGATAGAGTTTTGCCTTTAACTCCCATTATGCTTTGACTTTATTCTATTTTTGTTAGTTGGTCTTGGGATGTGTAACCAAGATGTATAAAATTTCCTATGATGCTTATATTTGTGCATGGGCATGTTAACGATGTGAATGTATTATATTCGCTAATATTGGCACAACTCAATGGGCTTTTTCGTTGTCATATAGTTCCCCGCATATGGGCCCATTGTTATAATTACTTTGTATGTTTGTGTGAGAACCCACATTTAATTATTCAAAAAGAAAATTAATTAATTAATTAATTTTATCCAGAGTTTATCTAAAATATATATTAGTGTATAAATTAGTTTTAATTTGACCCAATGCAATCACTAACAAAGACATTATTAAGAATAATAATTTTGTGCATGTTCAATATTTATTATTTATAAATTATTTTAATAAGGATTCAACATGATAATTAGCCTTACTAAATACCTTAGTTAAAAATCTTAGTTTATCAATTTTAAAAAAGCCACACAAATACAAATACAAAAAATAAAAAATAAAAAAAATTCAGATTTGGTGGTGGCAAAACAACACTTGGATTGCATGCATATTGACTCAAATATATTCTTTGGAATTAGAAGATATGATGGGACTAAATAGAATGACTATGAGAGAGAGAGAGAGAGAGAGAGAGAGAGCGCCTCAGAGGAGTCTCTCTCTCTTTCTCTCTCTCTCTATAGATATATATATATATATATATCCATACGTACAGTTTTCATCTTCTCCTCAGACTAATTAGAGAGAGTAAAAAAAAAAAGAAGGGAATTCCTATGAGCAAGCTTAGTAGAAGAAGAGAAGAAGATTAGGAAGCTAAAATTTTCTACCATTTCATCAACCTATTTCAATCCTACTACTAAGTAAAAAAAACCCTCTCAACCCTCTCATTTTTTTTTTAAATGTTAAAATTTCAGATTATGTTCATAGCAAAAATTATAAATATAATTTTATTTATGGTTGTATATAAATTTTGTGATTTGTATATCAAATATTTGAATATATTGGTAGTCTTAAAATTATGGTATTATTGTGGAATTAGACTTGCAAATGCAGTTTATGCCATTAAAAGAGTTGATAGAAGATTTTATTTGGCTCTTAAATCTACCACACAGTTGTATGAATTTTTAGACAATTTTATACTCTAAATTTTGAGATGATTTATTCTACAGAGTTGTTGAGAATAATGTGTAGTTCATCTAAGAAGTTTTGCAACAATTATTGAGTTTTGTACGAATATATAATTTTTTTTAATTAAGTTTGAAATTGCAAGACATATTTTACTATATGTTTGAAAAATCATTAAAAATTCTATATTAAACCAAATCTGTTAATTTCTAAATAAAAAAATGCAATTTGAGAAGTCTAGTTTCATAATAAAATTTTAGATTATGGAATTGATTTATAAATTTAAGTATAGAATTAATTTAAGAAAATGTGATAAATTTGTGTCATAAAATTCTTGGAATTGTTTAGAATTATTTATAATTTATTTTGGAAAATTCTTTTTGAAAAATGACCATAGCATGTTTATTGAATATTCTATTGATTTTTATGAATTTTAGAATTGTATATGCAATTTATTTATAATTTTAATTATGAAATATATATTCTGAAAATTTATGGCAAATTGAGAAGGAACCAAAATTATTACTTCAATTATTTATTTGGACTAAAATTTAATATTTTACTAATCTAATCTTGTAAATTAAAAATCTATGCATGTGTGTAATTATGGTTTTTTTTTTTTTTTTTTTTGGTTTTTTTTTTTTTTGTATCTAAATTGTCATTTCATACCATGGTTTAAATTAACTGTTTATTTAAATTTTATACATTGAATAATTAATGCGTGACATGTGTAATATTTTATGCTGTGAATTTTATTGAAATAGTATAACATTATTGGTGATTGAAATTTGAATTATTTGTGATTAATATAAAAACTAACAGAAATGTTTGACAGCATGTACAAAATTAACGATTGAGAGTTAATATCGGTAGTTCAGGATGAGCCCTAGTTTTGATAAATTTAATATAATTGTGTCGCGAAACCCTAAGATGACACGGGACTTATTTGAACCCTTATCGATATTTGGTTTTGGGATAAGGGTGGATGTGCAGGTGTGTAGACACCCCATTTTGACCGACCTTAAGACTTGGGCGCTTTCTTTTGATTACCCAATGATGGCAATTAAAACGTGATTCTCACAGAATCCTCAATAAGAGAGATGGAATTTGAACTTTAATCCCAACCTTCACCTTTTTGGCCATATTGTTTTAAACTACTAAATATTTCATTAATTTAGTATTTTGTAATTTTGCATAATTTTATGTGTTTGTTCATATTTTTAGTGTTTTTATATATATTGGTATAAATTATATATTTTAGATATTTTATATATTACATTATATATATTATAAAAGAAAATTAATAAAAAATTATATTGATGTTGGTATGCCGACATCAATTCACTCAACTGAACATATATATATTATATATTATATAGTATTCACTCAACTGAACATATATATATATATATATTATATTACATAGTATGCATATAGATGATATTTATATAATATTTATATTATTATATTTTGGTTTGTTGCTTATATAAAGCAACCAAATGGATGATTTCAGGGGACCAAAAAAATTGATTCAAGAAGCAAAAAACATTTGAGTTAGAGAGAAAAGAGAGAAAATATTTCAACCTTGAGCCAAAATACTTCCAAACTTCCATAGCGACTGAGGATTTGAGAACACACTTTTTACACTTGAGGGTGGTCAGGAGGGAGTTTGTAAACTAAGGAGTTCATCCTTTCCAGAAACTTGAGGGTGTTGGAATCAAGTTTGTTAATTAAAAGCTTACCTCTCTTTCAAAGGTACAATTTTGCATCTTTTTCCTTACTTCTCTCTTACTCTTTCCTCTTTTTTTCTTGTTTTATACACTATTTTGGGGCTGTTTTTGGACTATTTTCAGAGGCTAAAATATGGTTTAGAAGTTCCAAAAGTGGAGGGGTTAGCCACCCTTTCTTAAACTTGTTTACTAGCTTTAATCTATTCATAGTTGTTCACCTTTATTAGCTTAATTTCAACATTATTTTATGCTATTTAGGAGGTTGTTTAATTTATTTCAATAAGTTTGTTTTACATATTATATTTGTGTTATATTAACCAATTAATCAACTTTGCATAATCACCACTGCAACCTCCCTCCATTCTTCGATTATTTTGATTAAAAAGTTGGGAAAAATTAAGATTGTGGTTCAAGTATAAGAAAGAAACCTTTCTCATGCTTAATGGTTTAATCTCTTAAGAGGTTCGCTACCAAAGGCATAAAAACTTTCTTATGTGAAAGTACAATCATTTATTTTTCAGTTCTTTTTATCACTAGTGTCTACTTTTAAGGGATTAATTGACTCTTGGAAATCACCAAGGAAAGTGTCATTATCACTTGTTATCAAGTTTGGATTTCAAGTCATTATCACTCACTATGAGTTTATCTAAGTTATTATCACTCTTTTGAGTTCGACCAGTCCTTGTTGCGCGTCTTGAGTTGACTTGAAATCCCTTATCGCTTGTAAATAAGTTTGACTCTTCCTTTGTAATTTCCCCCGAAGAATTTATCATCAGTGTGTTTACTGTTAAGGGATTAATTGACCCTTGGAAAATCACCAAGGAAAGTGTCATTATCACTTATTATCAAGTTTGGATTTCAAGTCATTATCGCTCACTTTGGGTTTTTCTAAGTCATTATCACTCTTCTCAGTTTGACTAGTTCTTGTTGCGCATCTTGAGTTTGACTTGAAATCCCTAACTTGTAAATAAGTTTGACTCATCTTTTGTAATTTCCTCCGAAGAATATAAGGTTTATTTCCTCAGGTTAATTCGACACTTATTTTCCTTTATTGCATTTCGGACATAGTGGATGTAAATATCACCGTGGACTTAATGGATTAAAGAAAAGGAAAGGTAATATAAAAGAGGCTAATAAAATTGAGCTTAAAATGAATCAGCCAACATAAAGAACCAATATGATTGATTGAATTCGGTCGGACGTTATACCGAGTTTATTGTGTCAAGGCTTGTCTTACATTAGTCCATAATGTTTTGATGAATCTTGAAGCGTCTCTACTTCCCTTCTTGAATTTGCTTCATGATAGGAGGGATGGGTGGTCATTATGCATTACATTTATTGAGCGTTGTCCTATCGTATCCAAAATCATCTTGCAAATCAACTTGCAACCATAGATGGTTTGGGAACCGAGTTCGCTCATCTCTTGAGTATTTTCCATGATAGAGAAGAGTAGAAGAGACAAATATGGCCAGGAATACCCTGTCTGCATGTTTGCACTGTTTCACCTCAGGCAAAAAAAAAAAAAAAAAAACAGATTTCCGCAAAGAAAACAAGGTATGCTTGGATTTATTTGGGGCTCGACTAAGTCTTGTTTTAGGTCGGCAAGGCTCCAATAAATTGCAGACAATACACTTTTGGTCGAAAGCAATGATAAGGTGAAACAGAGAAAATCTCAATAAGGCAGACAAAGTAATTCCTGAGGAGCATTGAGCGATCATTACATTTTATTTATTGTAATAAATTAGACAGCCTCTTATCATTATTATTCATTCGGACTTGTAATATTTATTTATTTGGACGCTTGGACATTCGGACCCTCATTCGCGAGGATAAATTTGTAATAATGTGCATGTCTTCCAACCCCACGTCTTTCTTCTTTTTATTTAGCAGCTTATGTTGGTTTGTTTAAGGACATCATGTTTAATTTAGCATACTCATGTTTGCATCCACTTGTATTGCATGCATAAAAGTTCGGCTCATCATATTATTCAAATATCAAATTCAAACTCTTTACTTGAATACGTGCGCTATCACATGCCTTGAATTGACTCGCATGCCATGCTAGTAGCCGAGCTTATAAATTGCATATTATATGTGTTGCATTAGCCATATTACATAGTTAGGATCATGCAGTTTTCTAACTATTTCCTTTTTTGGCTTGGAGTACGAGGTAAGTTTTTATGTTTTAGCACGTTGCATAAGTGTGATTGTTGCTATGTCTAGCATGCTTGCCATGAGGCTAAATGCTTAATTGATAAATTGCTTGAATGCCTGTAGATGAAGGCTATTTGCTTAAATTGGAATAATTTGAATAATGTTCATATGCTATCACTTTTTCAAGTGGTACATATTCAAAGAACTTTTGTTTTTCAAAACAAACATGAATCAAGTATTCCAATATTTGCAAAATTAGTCTATACTTGTTTGTATCACATAGTAAAGTTAGACTAATAATCGGAACAAGAGCATATAATATGAATAAGAATTGCATCATGATTAGTAAAGGCCGATCTTTGATCAGGTGAGCGGGGGTGCTCAAATGCATTTCACGACCTTCCCCTCTCGTACCTAAGTTCCTGAACCGAGACAATCTTGGTGATGACAGATAAGTGGCCTTCGGCACAAGTCATCGGTTTCCTAAATTTTCCAAAACAAAATATTCTGGTGGCAACTCTGTAAATCTGGCAAAGCAGTTCGTTTTTGGCATTTGATTCAAACATCGATTTTCCAAAAAGAATTGCCGGATTTGGACTCTTTTTGTGTTTTCACTATTTCACATGGCACTTGTGAAATCAGATTCAGACCCACAAGTGGAGTCTGAACTGTAAGGGCTATTCATTCTTCCAAAAGGGAGCGCAAAAAGCCGAGCTACATGGTGGCACGCAGGGAGGTTACATACTCCTGGCAGACCGTTCTCTTGGGGTAGACCAGGGATGTTACGGCTTTGGTATATAAATCTAGGTATGGGCATCTTTGATAGTTCTTGAATATTGACCAATGGGAGGTTTTCAAATTAACCGTGGCCATAGCTTAATGGTTGGTAAAAAAATCTCTTTGGTGAGGTTTTGAGTATCACCTAAACTATTGAAATTGTTAAAATTATTATAATAGATGTTATATTTATCATGCTATTAATTTTATTATTATTTTAATTGTCATGATTATTATCTGATTATTTTCTCTTAAAAAGAATGGTAGGTTGGTTATGTTTTCTTACTGTGTTGCAAAACTTATGGCATATATTTTGTTGCCTTGGCGTTTTATGCCAGATTTTGACGAGTAAGGAATGGAAGCTGAAATTGGAGCTGCTACTAATATAGAACCTTGGCTAAGTTGAAGTCAATATTTTAGGAAAATAAAATTTTGTTATATCTTGTATTAATTATTAAGGATGTTATAATGTTGTTTACCGTTGTACTTGGACTTTAAATTTTTTTTTTCTTTCTTTTTAAGTGTTGTTAAACCTTTGGGTGTATGAGAAGTGAAACTTTCCTATCAACATGTTAAAAAAATTAATTTAATAAGTTATTTTATTATTAATTTTCCCATGATGTTCCAAAAAAAAAAATTTTAGGGCATCACAGTTTGTATGAGGCCAAAGGTAATCAAGTGATTACTGGCCGGTTATGACCCAAACTTTTAGGGGCGGGTTTGGGTCATGACACTTTCAAAGTCCCTCAAAGATATGTTAGAATCCATTTCACCATTGCTCAATGTTCTTTACCCGGATTAGAGAGAAACTGACACAACACACCAACAATGTGAGCAATATCCGGTCTTGTACAAACCATAGTGTATGTCAAAGAACCAACCGCTGAAGCATAAGGAATTTTCAACATCTCTTCCTTATCTTTCTCATTTTGTAGGACATTGATTTAAACTAAGTTTGAAGTGACCCGCAAGTGGACAACCAACCGGCTTTGCTTTATTCATGTTGAACCTCTCAAGAGCCTTCTCAATGTAACTTTCTTGAGACAACCAAATCAATCCCTTCTTTTAATCACGAACAATCTTCATATCAAGAATTGCTTTGTCGGTCCCAAATCTTTCATAACAAATGACCTGCTCAACTCCAATTTCAACTTGTTAATCATGGAAAAATCCTGACCTACAATTAACACGTCATCAACATAAAGCAAAAAAATAATAAATTTTTTATCCAAAAAAATTTCACAAACACACAACGGTCCGAAGTGATTTTTGAAAAACTATTATTCATCATGAAAGATTCAAATTTTTTGTATCATTGTCGCGGTGCTTGCTTGAGGCCCTACAAACTTTTTTTTAATTTTCAAACAAATTTCTCTTTCTCTTTTTCTACAAAACCCTCCGGTTGCTCCATGTAAATTTCTTCTTCAAGATCACCATGAAAAAATGCAGTCTTCACATCAAGTTGCTCAACTCTAAGGTTCATACTTGTTGTAATGCCAAATACAACCCGAATAGAAGACATCTTCACAATCGGTGAGAAAATTTCATCAAAGTCAACACCTTTCTTTTGCCTAAAACCTTTCACAACAAGACGTGTCTTGTACCTTAGATTCTTGTCATCATTCTTCAATTTGAAGACCCACTTATTTTTCAAAATTTTCCTCCCCTTAGGCAAATTTACCAAATCATAAATGTGGTTTTCAAGCAAGGAATTCATTTCCTCTTCCATGGCCTTTTTCCTATCACTTTTTTATGCCTGCTCAATTATTTTTTGGTAGCTCTGAGGCTCTCCTTGATCAGAAATCAACACAAATTCATTGGGAGGATATTTGTCGAGGTTGTCGATCCCTTGTAGATTTCCTCAACTCAAGTTGTGGTGGCGGTTCTTGAGTTTCATGCTATACCTTAATTTCAAGCTCAACTTCATTTGGAGTAGTATCATCATCTACATCTTCAAGAGGAGGCTGCACATCTCCTTTATTTTCATCATCCACCCAAGACAAAGGAAACTGATCCATGTCAATGAGATCACTCGTTTTTTTTATTCCGATTGATCACCTTTGCCAAAGTCTTTAATTATTTGGTCTTCTAGAAACATAACATCACGACTTTGAATAATTTTCTTGTCAATCAGATCTCACAATCTAAAACCAAATTCATCACGCCCGTAGCCAAGAAAAATGCATTGCCTTGACTTATTATCAAGCTTGAACCTCTCATCCTTTGGAATGCGAACAAAAGCTCGGCAACCAAACACTCATAAGACACATCTTTGCCGGTCTAAACTCTTTTGAGAACGTCATCACTCAAAGGATAGAAAAGAGATAAATTGATCATGTCAACTGCTGTCATTGCCTCACCCCAAAAAGATCCTGGCAATTTAGCATGTAAAAACAAACACCTTGTTCCTTCCACAACGGTGCGGTTCATCCTCTTGGCACTGCCATTTTGTTGAGGAGTCTTATTAATTGTCTTTTGATGCCGAATACCTTGGTTGCGACAATACTCATCAAATGAGCCAATGTATTCCCCACCATTGTCCGTCCGAATGCACTCCAATTTCAGTATCGTTTATCTTTCAACCATGGCTTGAAAACGCTTAAACACATCTGGAACTTAATCTTTAATTTTTAGTGCAAAAACCCAAACTTTCCTTGAATAATCATTAATGAAAGTAACAAAATAAAGTGCACCACTATGTGTTCTAACTTTCCAAAGACCACACACACTGAATGTACTAACTTCAAAACATTTTCTTTTGTAGTAGCAACATTTTTATGAAAGGAAACTCTATGTTATTTAGCCGCCAAGCTATGAACACAAGTTTTAAGATGCGTATTTTTCAAACCGAGTAGAAGCACTTTCTTGAACAAAACTTGCAGCCCATTTTCACTCATGTGCCCATGTCGTTTGTGCCACAATTTAGTAGAAGCATCATCCTCAAGTGCATTGACAACATCTTTACAAATTTTTCCTTGTATCGAATAAAGTGTGTGAGTCTTCTTGCACTTAGCCTATAACGATCCCGGTTTTCCCTTTCTTTGTTTATTGTACTCCGGACTTGGTTCCTTGAGTGTGTGCTTGTCATATTCTCATTTCTATCCTTTACTCTTTATATTTGAGTCTTGGGTTGTGTCGAGCAGGTTGGGAACAGGTTGGTTGTGTTTAGAAACCAAAAGTTGATGCCCAGATTTTGGCCTTCACGCTCGAGCGGGGCTTTTGACGCTCGAGCGGGCCTTTTGTTTTGTTTCTCCGCTCGAGCGGGAGTTTTGACGCTCGAGCGTGATTTTCCATCTCCCAGTATTTTTTCTCTGCAAGTCATCGGACGCTCGAGCGGGGCTTTGAAGCTCGAGCGGGACCCTTTGATTTTGTTCCTCCGTTCGAGCGGGGATGCTGACGCTCGAGCAGGGACCATGGTCTGCAAAACTTCTGAAAGTGTGTAATTGACGCTTGAGCAGCGCTTTTCGCACTCGAGCGTGAGTCTGTGTCTGGCGCTCGAGCGGGGAGTTCCACGCTCGAGCGGGGCGACTTTTATATCTGTCTGAAAAGTGACTTTCTGGATCACTTTTCTTTGACTCTTTCTCTCTCTAACTTTTCAAAACCTCCATTGGGGAGCTCCTTACTCTAAACTTCAACTTCTCTCTAGGGTTTGATCTAGTTTGAGTGATTTTTTTACCTTAGTGTCTTTGTAAAAAGTGTAGAGCTTGGCTTGGGCTACATTTCCATCCTAAAATTTCGGGTTTTGGAGCATTTCGAAATTCTTCACCTTCTCCATTTGGTCTCATCTTTTGAGGTAGTGATAACTACTCGTTTTTATGATCTTTGATATAAACTTTTGGCCATTTTGATTTAATGTTGAAGTCGGGTGATTTTGGGTGTTAGAGTTTCAACATGAATAAAGTGGGGTTTTGCTATTTTGACCAATATATGTATATCTTGGGTCTTAAAATGAGCGTATTGAAGTTGTTGTTAATATTTGAGCATTTGGGTCAATTTGAGGAAATAGAGAGGAAAGCCCTAATTTTATGATATGAATTAATTTGCATAATTAATTTGGAAAGTCATGGAAATATGAATTTGAGTTGGAAATAATGAAATTGGCTTATTATGAGAATGAATGGTGGAGTTGGATTTATTAATCACTCACCTTTGAAAATGTTGGTAATTTATCTGTTGAGGCATTTATTATCTGTTTAGAAATAATTACTTTGGGCTATCGGTAGAGGATAGTCTTGATTGTTGTAGACATTGCATGATGATTAGGTGAATTGAAACTAATCGGTTGAATGTGTCATTGAATATGACGGTTGGAATAATATATCGAATGTGTGTATTGATTGATCGTGTATATGATAATTGTTTATATACATTGTATTGTGTGGGAGGAGATAGGGGATGTACTCCACGATTTGAGAGGAGATAGGGGATGGACTCCTAAACCAGATATTATTTGGGAGGAGATAGGGGATGGACTCCATTGATACAACAAATATGTGTATCATTTGTGAAGTATGGAAGTGTTTAATATGAGTTGTTATCTCATGTGAATTGTAAATTATGGAAGTGTTTTATTATGAGTCATAATCTCATTTAGATTGTTGATATTGGAAAGGTTTTTAACATGAGCCGTAGCCTCATGGGAATTGTTTGGCCAGGTTCTGAGCCATGTTCATAAATTGAAAATTTGTTAAGTGAAGGAAAGTGGAATGAGGCATGGACATATTTGTCATGGAACAGGGTAATGTTGTAAGTTGATTTATAAGTGGTAATATTTATCAAATGCTAATTTTTTAGTTATTGCTGATATTCTGTTTAGCATATCTCTACTAGACGTTGGCTCACCCTATATAGGACATCATTTTCAGGTGCAGGTGATATGCCGCCTCCAAGGATGTAGCTTGGGAGGTTGTAGAAGCTGAAGGCTTCCTTTTGTGATTATTTTGTGTATTACATATAGATCAAGCCAAGGGCTTATTTTGTGTTTTGAGTTAGTACTCTCCTTTTTGTAACCAAGTGTTGGCTTCGAAAGTTGTAAGCCCGTAGGGCATTTACTTTTGATGTCAACATGTAATACTTTTCTGATGAATACTCTGATAAATAGAATTATGCTTTATTCTCTTAAGTTTATGGATGTCTTGAATGTATGATTTATGGGTTTATTTCGAGGGCGTTACATAGCCACCACCAGAGAACCCTTTGTGAGCTTCCATTTTCCATTACCAAATTTGTTATTATAGTCTTCATCACCTAGCTTCTCAGTAGAGATCAACTTGTTGCGAATTCGGGAATATGCCTCACATCTTTAAGTAACAACTTACAGCCCAAATTTGTTTCCAAGCAATCACCCATGCCAACAATCTTGGACAAACGTTCATTTCCCAGTCGAACAGAACCATAATCTCCTTTGGTGTAGGAAGTGAAGAAATCAACTCGAAAAGTCACATGAAATAAAGTGTCGTAATCAATCACCCAATTACGCTCTTGGCCCACAAAATTGACACAATCATCTTCACAAACAACCATGAGATCACCATTAGTAGTAACTACCGTTGTGTCTTCTTGCTTCTTATCCACACTTTTGTCAGGCATTTTCTTATTGTTCTTGAGCTTTTGGCATTCCTCTGCTTCATGTGCCATTTCTCATGGCAATAATGGCACTCAATGTCTTTCTTTGAAAAAGAACCGTCTCTTCATTTGTCATGGCTTTGAGCATGACCAAGAGTCTTACTCCTCCCCCTTGTTTTGTTTCGGCCTTTGACAACAAATGCCTCTGAATGAGAAGAACTCGCTGATTTTTTTCTAATTTCGTCATTCAACAAGCTACTAGTGACTTGGCTCATTGTAACAACTCCATCACGTGCCAAATTACTAACAGTTGCAACCAAAGTCTCCCAACTTTCTAGTAAAGAACTAAGTAGCATCAAAACTTGTAACTCATCATCAAAAACAATTTTCATAGAAACAAGTTGATTAACAATACTCTTCATTTTATTCAAATGTTCCGAAATGAGGCTGCCCTTGGTATATTTTAAATTAACGAAGTTACGAAACAGAAAAACTTTATTTGTGGCAAATTTTCTATCATAAAGACCTTCTAATTTTTTGCATAAATCATGTACCGAAGTTTCAGTAGCAACATGATGAAACATACTATCATCAATCCATTGACGGATAACACCAACGACTTTTCGATTAAGCCTCTTCCATTCATCATCTTTCATACCCTCGAGTTTGCCATTATCACCCTCAATGGGACCATAAGACCCACATTCTCCTCCATTGATTTACACAAACAAACGAATTCAATTAAACCATAAGCTCTAATACCAGTTGTTAGGGAAAATAGATAATTTCCCACAAATAAATCAATCGAAAGAAATAAAAAATATTGCGGAAAAATTAAATCAACGACACAAGAATTTTTATGTGGTTTCCTTAATGTGAGGTACATCTACGGAACCATAATCCAATTCCACTAGCAACCAAGAGTATTCAAACGATTACAAACGATGCATGAATGGTCTCACAAACTACCCTTAAGTGAATTTCAAATAATCACAAATAAATAGAGGAAAGACCTCACTAAATAGACAAATAAATTGTCTTCGAAACAGAATTGAAGAAAACTACAAATCTGAACCAAACCATCGCCAAATCATAAACAGATTTCGAAACTTTGCGAAAGTAACAACAAAGTGGAGCACCCCAGAACAAAACACACACAGCAGCATTACACAAAGAACCAAATTCACTGAATTAGTTTCCAAGCACACACCACCCAAAAGATCAATCAACCGCTGCACACTTCAGGAAAAAAAAAAAAAACATAACAAAAAAATATATAGACTGTTGATTTTTGGGCATTTTTATCAAAACCCTAACTATTACCAAACAGATTAAAATATCCATTGAGCCTCCAAAAGTCAGATATAATATATATAAAAAATATATATATTATAATCAACACGAAACCAAATTAAAATTCTTTTAATAAACTAATTGAATCTCATACTCCACTAAGGAAGTATACCCAACAGGAACAATCGCCAAAGTGGGTGCGAATTCCGTGAAAAAAGTGAGAATTCCGGGATTAGCCATCTGGGTTTGACTTTATCAAAGATTTTATATGGAAAATTCTCAATTATGCAATGCACACCATATGCAACCCTATCATTACGTAAATTTTTATGAATTTACACAAGTGATCTCATAAAAATATATAAGTTGAACACAAATTCGCGTAAGTCTATTCATAAAACTGAACTTACACGAATTTATATTCAAATTACATATTTTTATGAAATTATTTACGTAAATTCATAAAAATATATTTAATTTTGTAATAAAATTACATAAGGTGAGAGATTCTTGACTGATGATTTAAAAAGTAATAATTTATTAATGAGCAACAGTGCATAATACAACAAAAAACTGGGCGTTCTATACAAAGGATGTGGGATTGGGTTCCATGACCCTTCCAGGCTTCCACCAATATGGATTGGTCTCAATTTTCATTCAAGTAGACACCGTATTTTTGTACATTGCCTCAATCTAATGCAACTTCTATTGAGGTAGTATTATTTTTAATTAATATGGACTGATTAAGTCTATATTTTAAGTTATATAATATCATTAAACTATAGTTTTTTTTTTTTTTGTATTTATGATATGTTTTTAAAATATAATAAAAAAAACATTATTCGAAGCAATATTTTGCAAATTTTATGTTTTATAATAATATATTGTAATTTAACACTTATATTTTTATTAATTTATAAATTTTAATATATTTACGAAGTAATTACGATATTACGGTTTGATTTTCTTTGACACGGTTAAACTATTAACCCTTAATCTGGTCATTTTGCTAATTTGCTCAACAATCTAATTTTTAAAACATTCCCACACATGCAAACAACTTTTGCATTAAGTGGTTTGTTTTTATTTTATTCATTCCCCAAAAAAAATAAAAATAAAATAAGAAACATTTTGCATTAATGAAACAATTTTTTTTCTTTTTTTATAACCGTATATCCAGGCCAACTAATAAAAGAAATATTTTGCATTTTGCATTTTCTTTTAAAGTCTGGAACAAACCATTCATGTTTTATTTTGGTACATTGTAAACCCAAGTCATAAGGCTACTAATGTCATTCAAAACGGGGAAATTCTAATATACACATTTTTAGAAAAAATATATATTGTATATACTCTTAGTTATGTTATTTTATGTTTTTTAGTTATGTTATTTTCTTTTTTAGTTATGATTACTTTTCTTTTTTAGTTATGACTCATAAGTTATTTGGTTATGTCTCATGTTTATATTTAGTTATGAATTTTTTTTTAATTATGACTCAAAAAATTAAAATTATACTATATTATTTTTTAATTATAAAATATATAGTGTACACCAAGATATGCACCATAGTATTTCTCTCCAAAATGGCAACGATAGGGGCTGCTAATGTAAACTTGTCATTTTTATTTGTTATTTGGAAAGTAAACTTAAGGTTTTTTTTTTTTCAACAATCCCATGCAATTTTGTCGTCAACAATAATACATCCCTCTAAAACTATAATTTTAATTGAGCTCTATAGTGAGATGAAAAATAAAAAAAATAAAAAAATAAAAATACAATGTCAAAACATCACATTAGATGGGCGTCACGCACACATTAGAGCTGTTAGAACTCACAAATTAGTGTGAATGTGATGCAAAGATTTTTGCCGTTGGAGCTACTGTTGATGGAGCAAGAATCCCCTCCTTGACTCTCCTACTTAACTTCCTACCTGACGGGTTATTGGGCCGATTTTTGGATCTAATTTTGATGATCCGAACCGTTCACATTTTAAAATTTACCATGTATATCATACCTGGAAAAAAATCAAGTCGATTGGATATCAACAACGATGCGAACTAAAAGTTTTATTAAACAATAAAATTGTTTATTAAATTTTTTTAGTAAACGGTTTTTAGTTCTTTCGATATTCGATCAATTTGATTTTTTACAGGTATGATGTACATGACAAATTCTAAAATGTGAACGGTTCGGATCATCGTAATTGGGCCCAAAAGTGGACCCAATAGCCCATCAAATAGGGAGTTAAGGAGGGGAGTCAAGAAGGGAATCCTTACTCCTGTTGATGTGCCACAATATGGGGCATGGCTAAGAATGAACAATTTCAAATCTAAGGGGGTTCGTAGATTAGGATCGATGGACGGGGGCGATGCAAATAGGCATTCTTCCGGTGCTCAGATGGCTAAGGTGGCTGCCTGGGATTAAGATCGAGATCGGAAAGGAAATGAAGGGGGGAATCTTTTGCCCATGATTGCTGGCCTCATTCAAGGAGATGATTTGAATGTGGCTACAAAAAAAGGATCTCCCATATCTTCAACACTACCTAATCTTTTTGAATCAACAATCAGGTGGGAGGTTGAGGAGGATGGGTGTACTAGGCTTGATCCATCTTGTGGTGAGGTGGGCTTAGGTGTGGTCCGACCCAATTTGGGTGAGTCAAATAAGGTGTCAGGGTCTGTGGCCCAACTTGATCCCAAGGCTCCTATTGACTTTATGGAGGACGCAGTTAGCCTAATGGATGGTTCAGAGTTGACTATGAAGAAGCAGAAGAGGGCGTCCCGCCAAAACATGGGGCTGAAGACTGATAGACCACATGACACTGGGTCTAAACGAGCGTTCGAAGAGGAGGTGCTCCCTAGTGGGCAACAGAGTAATGAGACCTATTCTACGACTATTGGAAAATGTCTGCATGTGCATAGGAGTGGTGTCTTACACCAAACTCCCAAACTTTCAACGGTGGCAGCCGATGATCAGCCCCGTCGATCCCAATGAATGTGTTATGTTGGAACTGTCGTGGGCTTGGGAACTCTCAGTCAGTTCGGTCACTTCAATTTCTACTGAAGACGGAAGTTCCTAGGTTGGTTTTTCTTATGGAGACCAAGCTATTAGAGCTATTAGAACTCATATACTAAAATGGTGGAGGCCACACACACACATTAGAGCTATTAGAACTCATAAATTGATGTTGCTTAGATCTTGTTCCCACATGAAATGAGGGCAATAAAAAAATATTTAATATGGTTGTTGAAAGAAATAAAATTAAATGGCTTTCACATTAGTTCATAAAAGTCAATTTGCCTAATAATAATCAATTTTGGTACTTGAAGGAATGAGTTGTTCCACATTATCACTAGATAAAATATCTAATAAAAATTAACTTTAAAGTAATGCATCTTATTATTTTAATTAATAAAATCAAATTGAAACACTAATGTTCCATTGAGTTTACTGAAATGAGTTGGAATAGAATATAATGACTATTCCCTTAAAATGTTGAATGATCATTCCATTTCCAATGCATTTTGTCATTATTTTTTTAGTCAAATGATCATTCCATTCCATTTTGTATAGCGATCCCGGTTGTCCCTTTACTGTTCTGTTGTGTTTCGGACTCGGTTCCGTGAAGTTGGTAGTGGTATCTATCTTGTTGTCGTCCTTTAATTCCACTTTATTGAGTTTTAGGATGTTTTGGGCAGGGTTGTTACAGGTTGGTTAGGCCTTGGTTTCAATTCCTTGTTGTCCAGTTTTTAGGCGATCCGCTCGAGCGGGTCTTTTTGCGCTCGAGCGGGGATTGCACACCTCCAGTATTTCGTGTCTCTGCAAAACTTCTACAGATGTGATTTTTACACTCGAGCGGGTGTGTTTACGCTCGAGTGGGTAGTACTTCCTGGATATAAGTTCTGGGAGGTAGATATCTATGCTCGACGGACTGGTTTTCGCGCTCGAGCGGAAGTGCTTTATTCCTGTGTCTTGGAGCTCGAGCGGGCCTTGTTGCGCTCGAGCGTGTCCGGATTTTTGTTCTTGCCGCTCGAGCGTTGTGTTCTCCGCTCGAGCGGGTCATACGTATATAAGTTATCCGCTGGGTGATTTTAAATCACTTTTTGCTTTTCTTTCTCTCTCCTACTTTTTCTAAAAACCATTTTTGAGAGCCTCTCTATAGCGATCCCGGGTTTACCTTTGTTATACCGTGATCCGGACATGTGTCCGTGGATGTTGGTAGTTGTTTATTATTTTGTTTACATCCCTTTACTTCGAATTTGAGTTATAGGATGTGTTGGGCGGTTTTGTTTCAAGTTGGTTGAGTTTAGAAACCAAAACTAGTTGCCCAGATTTTTGGCCTGTACGCTCGAGCGGAGGTGTTGGCGCTCGAGCGGGTAATACACCCATTCAGTATTTTCCTGTGCAGCGTTGTACGCTCGAGCGTGGTATTGGCCGCTCGAGCGGGGTTGTCTGAGTGCCGCTCGAGCGTATGGTTGGGAGCTCGAGCGGAGGCCTGGTTCTGCAAAAGTGCTGGGCGAGTGCATTCTGCGCTCGAGCGGGAGGTTGGCCGCTCGAGCGGAAGTCTGTGAGTGGACGCTCGAGCGGGGTATTTTACGCTCGAGCGGAGACCTGGGTTAAAGTTCCGAAATTGTGACTTTTCAAATCACTTTTTCACTTTCTCTTCTCTCTCTTACTTTTCCAAAATCACCATTGTTGAGCCTCTCACTCTAGACTCTACCTTCTCTCTAGGTTTTGATCTAGTAGGAGTGATTTACTCACCTTTGGCCTTTACAAAAAAGTTGTTGATCGTCGAGGGCATCATTTTAATCTGAAAATCTCGGGTTTTGGAGCACGTTGAGTTTTGTCTTCTTCTCCCTTGGAGCTCCGAATTTGAGGTAGGGAAATCCTACTCCTCTCTATGGTCATTGTCTTTAAATTTTAGTATTTTGAGATGTTGGGGTTGGTTTGGTAATTT
>NW_021028838.1:235734-291457 GCF_004153795.1 Camellia sinensis | reverse complement strand
GGATGCTATTGCTTTATTCATTGCTTATATTTGGTTTAGTATTTTTCTACTGGGCTGTGGCTCACCCTTTATGGGAACATCATTTTCAGGTTCAGGTGATAAGCTACCTCCAAGAACTTAGCTTGGAAGGACTTGGATTTTGAAGACTATTTTCAGTTATTTGTTTTTCATTATTAGTACATGTAAACACTCAAGCCTAGGGCTTTATTTGTATTTGAGTTAGAACTCATACTTTTGTGTCCAAGTGTTGGCTTGGAAAGATGTAAGCCTGTAGGGCATTTAATTTGATGTTACATGTAATGTTTTTATTTGGTAATACTCTGATGAATGAATTAATAAAGTGTTTTCTTTAAATAATGCATGTCAATGATATATATATAATAGGTTATTTTTGAGGGCGTGACATGATGTGTAGGGACTAAAGTGAGATTTTATGTAAACTGCAGGGGTGCAAAGTGTAATTTACCCTAATATTCTAGAAGGCAAATGTATAAAATAAAAGAGAGGCATCGAATTAAGCATCATCCAACAGTGACATGTATAAAATAGACAAGATTAAGACATAAGCTAGACCTAGTAAGAGGTTGAGTCGTTTGATCAATTTAATCCTATGAACGTAATGCTTGGCGAATTGGCCACTAACATCTAACATCATTCAAGCCGTCCATGCACCAAAGATCCAACGATCAAGAACAAGGCACACTTGGCAAGTTGCCCAACCAAAGCCAGGTATGGGCAGAACCCTTCGATCAAAACAAGATCCGACGAATAAGATTTGAGCTAGAATAGCTATAAATGGGTAAGCTAACAAAGTACAAAAGAACAAGTAATGATTCCAATCTAACCCAATTAAGGCTGTGCAAAATATCATCCAATTCACTAAAACTGCACCGATCTGCATCAATCTATACCGCTCTATTTGCTAACTGGAAATTAAATTTTAAATTTTTTAATCCATATTCTAAACTGCTCCGCTTTACTATAGTTAATACATATATATATATTTTTTAGCCTCTAATGAAATTTCAAAGTAAAAATGAGTGTGAGAGATATTTAAGATGTGAAATTTGTTACAAATTAGTAGTTATATATATGAAACATATTATGTAAAATTACTTTGTGTTGTATACATAAAAAATATTATGCAAATTAGTGTTATATATTATGAAAATGTTGGATAATTGGTTAGAATATTTTTCAATCCGCCAATCCATCCAAAACCACCCAAACTATGATTTGTCAATCTGTTAATCCACCAATCCACCATTCGATTTGCAATTTTACTCTCAAACCACCCGAACCGCACACACACTCCTAAACCCAATCATGCTCAATCTTAATCAATTTCTACTTCAGAAATATTTCATTTCTTATATTTATATGCTATGGTCGATCAATGTACTGACTTGATTGTCGGAGGGTCCTTCCGACGTTTGGTTTCTCTTTACAGAATACAAAGGATTGGGCGTATCATCTCATTTTCTTTGCGAAAATAATTTCACCTTCCACATTAGTGAAGTGGGACTCATTAATACCATGTTTATTTTCAAAGACTCGTGTCATCATAGTTGGTTGGGACAATTACAAGCCTCATTAACAGATTAGCAAAATTGCCCAGGGGACTCGGTATTAGCAAAGGAAGTCGTTGGGATTATAGAGTAAATGATTATGTTATCCTGTTGTTTTACACTCAGCTTATGGTTTGAATCTCAGTACTGAAAAATTTCTGCTAGTTTATATGAATGTTTTGAAATTGCAGGTCTATGTCACTGTTTCTGTAATTCATCATATTTCGGAGCTTCAATATATATATATATATATATTTAAATTTTCCACTCGAATCATGATCGGAACGTCAAATAATGAATCATGAAACATGTGTCAACATAATCTTTTTAATTAGAGTGGAAAACATGGGTCAACGTAATCTTTTTAATTATAGTGGAAGTGGACAAACTGTCAGTGATAAAAGTTTTGATGGCTTTATTTGGGTGTTTAGAGTTTACTTTCTTATTGACTTATTTTTAGTTTTAGTAAATATTTTTTAAAAAAATTTAAATTTTTAAAACTAACTCAAGAATTTAAAAAAAAAAATTAAAAAGACAAAAAATAAGCTAATAATAGTAACTATTTTGGCGTTTATAATTTCTTTAATAAAAATTTTTAAATTTTTTTTTAAACTTTTTAAATTCGCCTACACAAAATACTAAGTAAACTTCCATTTTTTTTTCTTTCTTTTTTTTAATTGAAGTCCTCTCTCTCTCTAGTGGAGGTTTTTTTCTTACTTTGTGCAAGTTTCTTTTCTTACCATAGGAGGTTTGTGGTGGTGTTTGTGGAACAATGACAGATTCTCTTCTTCATCTTGCTCGTAATTTATCTCTCACTTCAGAGGAGGATGCTGTTGTTCGTATTGGAGAGGACTCTACACGACTGATAACGGGACGTTCGGATCTGTGCCTTGTTGGGACGCTACTCACTCGCAGGCCGTTTAATGTTGATGCTATGAAGAGTTGTATGCTCTCTGTTTGGCAACCCACCAAAGGAATGCAAGTGCGAGTCATTGATGATAACTTGTTTGTTTTTTCGTTTGGCCATGTTGTGGATAAACGGCAAGTTTTATTGCATGGCCCTTGGACATTTGATAAGCACCTCTTAATGTTGGGCGAGATGGACCCAAAAGTTCAACCGTCTGATACACGGTTGGTATCTGTGCAATTCTGGGTACATGTTTATAATCTTCCTCTGCTTCTTATGAATACAGAGGTTGGTACAATTGTTGGAAACACTATTGGTGAATTTGTTGATATGGACTTTGTGGATGGTGGTCTTGCTTGGGGACGATCAATGCGAATTCGGGTAGCTCTTGACATTCGGAAACCTTTACGTCGGAAGGTATCTTTGTTCTCTACTGACCCTCTCTGGGTGGACTTCAAATATGAGCGCCTCCCAATATTTTGTCACTTCTGTGGAATGTTAGGCCATAGTGAGCGTGAATGTGATGCCAAGCTCTCTGCCGTTGTGGCCCCTATTGATGTGCCACAGTATGGGCCATGGCTGCGAATGGATAATTTCCGATCTAAGGGGGTTCGTAGATCAGGATCAATGCACGGGGCGGTGCGAATAGGCATTCTTCTGGTGCTCCGACGGGTGTGGTGGCTGACCAGAATCGTGATCGTAATCGGGATTGGCAAGGAAATGTCGGGGAAAATCTTTTGCCCATGATTACTGGCGTCATCCACAAAGATGATTTGAATGTGGCTACAAATAAGGGATCTTCCATATCTTCACCGATACATCCTCCTTTTGAATTATCAATTAGGCGAGAGATTGAGGAGGATGGGTGTAATAGGCTTGATCCATCTTGTGGTGAGGTGGGCCTAGGTGTGGTCCGACCCAATTTGGGTGAGTCAAATAAGGTGTCAGGGTCTGTGGCCCAACTAATGAACACAACACCTATTGACTTTATGGAGGACGCAGTTAGCCCAACGGATGGTTCAGAGTTGACTACGAAGAAGTGGAACAGGGCGGCCCGCCAAAACATGGGGCTGAAGACTGATAGACCACATGACACTGGGTCTAAACGAGCGTTCGAAGAGGAGGTGCTCCCTGGTGGGCAACAGAGTAATGAGACCTATTCTACGACTATTGGAAAATGTCTGCATGTGCAAAGGAGTGGTGTCTTACACCAAACTCCCAAACTTTCAACGGTGGCAACCGATGATCAACCCCGTCGATCCCAATGAATGTGTTATGTTGGAACTGTCGTGGGCTTGGGAGCCCTCAGTCAGTTCGGTCACTTCAATTTCTACTGAAGACGGAAGTTCCTAGGTTGGTTTTTCTTATGGAGACCAAGCTATTAGAGCTATTAGAACTCATATACTAAAATTGTGGAGGCCTCACACACATTAGAGCTTTTAGAACTCATAAATTGATGTTGCTCAGATCTTGTTCCCACATGAAATGAGGGAGATAAAAAAATATTTAATATGGTTGTTGAAAGAAATAAAATGAAATGGCTTTCACATTAGTTCATAAAAGTCAATTTGCCTAATAATAATCAATTTTGGTACTTGAAGGAATGAGTTGTTCCACATTATCACTAGATAAAATATCTAATATAAATTAACTTCAAAGTAATGAATCTTATTGTTTTAATTAATAAAATCAAATTAAAACACTAATGTTCCATTGAGTTTACTAAAATGAGTTGGAATAGAATATAATGACTATTCTCTTAAAATGGTGAATGATCATTCCATTTCTAATGCATTTTGTCATTATTTTTTTAGTCAAATGATCATTCTATTCCATTTTATTCCAATGAACAAAACACTATCTAAATGTGTTTACTCTAAGAGCACTAAATATAATTTTCAAGAATTTTACAATATATACCCCTTACTATATGCACCCTTAGTTATGTCATTTTCTTTTTTGGTTATGACATTATTTTGATAGATTTGATTATGTCTCATGTAAGGTTTGATTATGAATTATTTTATTTTATTTTTGTCATGACTCAGAAAGTATAGAATTATATCTTCTTCTTCTTTTTTTTAATTATAAAATGTATATGATATACACTCTTTAAGAAATGTGTATCGTAATCTTTCCCGATAATTTTTCCTAAAACCAAGTGAAGTTGGTGGTTCTGAAAGTTATTCAATATTAATTCCGACACTGTCACAGATGAATATTCACTATACTTGGAGCCATCCACTACAACCGTTAAAAGAAGAGAGAATTACATATCAGTAAATTTTTTACAAAATATTTGCAGATCATTAGTAAAAAAAATTTAAAATTTAATTATTAATATTAATAAACCTTACTATTGATTTGATTAATTTTTCCTTAATGTTATGTTTAGTTGGGAGATTTTGGAATAGATTTGAAAAGGAAAAATGAAAAGGTAAGTGAAATATGAATAAAATATGCTTACATTTCATCTAATTTCATACATCTTTTTCCTTTCTCTTTCCAAATCGCTTCGCAAATCTCTCAACCAAACACATAAGAGAATTGTCAAAGTTAATGTGACAAAAGAGAGATCACACCTGTAGGTCATCAATGGCTTGTCAAATTTTGACAATGGTCAAAACTTGTGCTGAAAAAATTTGAAAGTGGTGTCAAATAACAACATTGAAACAAAAATGAAAGTGGTGCCAAAATTTATTTCCGTTGTACCTAAAAAAGGAAAGTGGTGCCAAATTAGACTTCTTAAAAGAACACCAGCAAACAGCAACAGATCAACCCATACAAGAACGGACAAGATGTAGAGTAACATAGGAAACAGAGCCCCAGCCCCATGCCTACACTGTTGCAGATTGAAGATCAGGTCATTGACTGAGATTGCCTCCTCTGCTGATGCAGCTTTCATCCATAGTGCTATCCTAACTTTAATGAGCTCACATATATCATCCATCTTTAGTTGAGCTCCATTGAAAGCACGATCATTCCTATGTTTCCATAATGAACAGAACACAGCAAAGTGGATGACTTTCCAAATCCTTTTCTCCAGTTTTTTAAATCTGAAACCCATCCACCATTGAAGTAAGCCATCAACAGATCCTGGTAACCCACTAAGAACCCCACCATTTTAGTATATGAGACCAAACCCTCCAGCTCAGAGAACAAAAAAGTAACACATGATTAGCAGATTCAATTTCATCCTTACAGAAGTAGCAAGATATGCTAGCAATGGCTTTAAGAACTCCAATTCTTTGTAAAAAACAATGATGTTTTGATCCTACCCCTCCAAGCCATTGGTGCAAAATTGGTAAATGTGACGGAAGAAGAAAAAACATAAAATAATTAGAACTGTTTCAAGGTGCGTTATAACATTATTTTCCCTAAGACGATATTCGCCCTCACTAATTATGTCAAATATGGTGTGCATCAAGTTATCTACGAATCAGCCTCTAGGATACAATGAACCACAATCTAAAGACTGATGTCTGACTACATTATGCACGAATGAAATCAGATCCCGAATATCTTTGGATTTTCTAATCCACTAAATAGAAGAGGAAAATGACTATATGAGTTCTTAGAGAGAAAATCCATGAAATTCATATCCCTAATTGCCAACCCATTCTGACTTTATATATGCTTGGGTTTTGTCATATGGACTAAAGGTTGTGTGCTTTAGATTCAAAAGTGACATCTTTTTGTTTAAATTCAATTGTCACACCCTTTGTTCAAACTCAAAAATTGTAGAATGCTTAATAGGACACTTTTACTAACCATAAAATATATTTTAAGATCACTGGCAACAACTTATATGGCCAAGCTACATTATATTGTCAGAGATAATATTTAAAGTTATTAATAGAAGAGGATTTTGATCATTTATTTACCTTCTCACAATGTTTTGAAAACCGGATCAATAAGTGAACCGGAAAAAAGATTAGGTGGACGGGTCATTGGTTCAACCATCAGGTTGAACCGGAATCGAACCGTGACTTCATCAATATATTAAAATTATATTTAAATAAAAATATAAGTAATAAAATTATAAATTAAAAAAAATCAAATTATCTTAAATATTTCTCCTAATACTTTTTTACTAAAAAATATAAAAATATATTTTAAAATATTATTAATTTTAATTTTAGAAGAAGAAATCATATATTCAATATTCCCTCAATATGATTTTAATTCAAATAATTTGATTGAAAGAAGAGCAAAAATTTTAGTGGGATATCAAAATTTTGAGTTTCCCTCTAACAAATTTGATTGAATCCCACATAGATTTCTTGAGTTTTTTTGGAAGATTTTTTTTCTAATAAATAGGTAGAGACTTTCACAATAATTTCAAACTCTCAATGGGATTTCTCACAAGAGGAGACCCTTAAAAGAGAGTTTCCAATTAAAATTTTCTTTTCTATAGGGATATAAAATAAGAATGAAAGAATAAAAAAAAACAAAAATTCAATTTTATTGTCCAGATGAACCGCCCCTGAGGCGACCGATTCGGCAGTTCAACCGCCAGTTTTCCCAGTTCTTACAAAATAGGCCGGTTTTTATTTCGACCGGTTTAGTGGGTGTATCAAGATTGGAACCCCGACCAGTCAACGATTCAACAGGTCAAACCGCCAATCCGGTCCCATTTTTAAAACCTTACCTGCTCATACATTACAATTGTATTAATTTGATGTGTCTCATCAGTGATTTTGGTTTTCAATGTAATGTTTCAAATCATATAATAAACAAAATATAGTAAAAAAAATGTGATTATTATTAGGGATATTTACCAATAAATCCTATCTCGTAAACAAGTATTTTAATTAGTCCTAATTTTTTTTTATTAATCTGTTAGGTCCTATTAGTAGAGAGTTTCTTTGTACATGGTCCCATTTTTTATTTTGGTAGACAGCTATACCCTTTTACAAATATGATTGGTATAATGTGATACTCCAATGTGGCAAATATGAATGTGACACTCCAATCAAGTGACATTCCAAAAAAATTAAAAACTCCTTACTATACTTTTCCTAAATATAACAATGTAGCGGATATAATGTAACACTCCAAAACTTTTACTCAAAAAAAAAAAAAAAATTCTTAGTGTACTTTTCCCAAATGTAATAATGTGACACTCTAAAAAAATTAAAAACTCCTTAGTATACTTTTTTCAAACGTGACAACGTGGCGGGTATGATATAACACTCTAAAAAAAAAAAAAACTCGTTAGTGTACTTTTTCAAATGTAACAACGTAGCGGGTATGATGTGACATTTCAAAAAAATAAAAACTCCTTACTGTATTTTTCTCAAACTTGACAATGTGTGACGGGTATGATATGACACTCTAAAAAAAACTAAAAAATCTTTAGTTTACTTTTCTCAAATGTAACAACGTGGCGGGTATGATGTAATACTCTAAAAAAAATAGAAACTCCTTAGTGTACTTTTCTTAAATGTGACAACATGGCAGGTATGATGTGACACTTCAAAAAAAAATAAAAATTTCTTAGTGTACTTTTCTCAAATGTGACAACATGACGGGTATAATGTTACACTCTAAAAAAATTAAAAATTCCTTGGTGTACTTTTTCCAAACGTGACATGTGACACTCTAACGTTACGAGTATGATGTGACACTCTAAAAAATTAAAAACTATTTAGTGTACTATTTCCAAATGTAGCACTCTAACGTGGCAGGTATGATGTGACACTAAAAACTCTTTAGTGTATTTTTTCCAAATGTGGCACTCCAATATGGCAGGCAAATGAGTCATTACATATCCAAAACGACTAAATGGCTTACAAGAAAAAATATGGGGTTCTATGGATTATAAGTCTAAAATATGGGACTTATTGGTCAATCTCCCTTATTATTATTCTTTTGTTTTAAAATTTAAAAAATAAAATAAAAAATCAATCTTTTATTTATTAGTAAACAACCACGGTGCAGCCATCTGGTGAACCTCTTATGGTATGGGTGTTACTACAAATGCTGCAAAAACCTCATACAAAGTCATACATACAATTACAACAATCTGTCCACCATCATTGTTCTTCATTCAATTGTTGGAAAAGCTCCTTGTTGAGGCGAAGAAGAAGATCTCCATAATCACCTATTCAATAATTCAACAGCTGAGCCAATTGATTCTTCTTGGGCAGGAAATGCAAGCATCAAAGCCATGATTAAGGGCCTTAATATGTTCTTCTCTGCCTCACTGGGATTGAATCTTCAGCATTGAAATCAAGCGATTTATCATTATAAATATCCCACCATTTTGCGACCAACATTTTGACATCCTCTCTACCTATGTTAGCTTCTTTCCCAGTGTACTTCCATGACTTTGACCCCTTAAATGTTTGGAAATTAAAGTGAAAAAAAGTCAACAAAATGGGCGTGTGTACCAAACTATGGTTCTGATTCAAATTAGCAACACAAAAAACTACTTTGTGGAAGAAGTTCAAGAAGATTAACAGATTTGCTAGATTAGTTGGAAATACTTACAACTGCACAATAGTGCACTACTTTAACTTTTTTGTGCGCAACATTCACCGGATGGTACCATAAAATTGGAAGAACCAGGTTGTATACCACAGAAATGGGTTTGAATATGTGTTTAAAGAAGATGTTCAAGAAATCCTGTAATTTACACCAAAAAAAAAAATTGCACAAAAGATGGATGTAATATTAGGAAACATGTAAACTATTTGATAAAATGTGATGAAGAAATTTGTAACTTTAGGTTCGCACTGTGATCTTTATTGTCTTTCTACAGTTGTACATATGGTGATGGAGATGATTTCAATAGAGCTCAGTACCACAGGGACCTAGCAATCTGCCATATATCAAAATAGGAATCGACTTCTCGTGCATCCAACTAAAAAAGTGCTATTGGGTTTTAATTAAAAAATGTTTATTTTGTACGACTCGTTAAAAGATCATTAATGCATAAAATGAAATTGATTGAAGATCAGTATTCAGTACCCACATGGTGAATATAATTTCAATAATAGACTGTTTAGATTTTTAATCGTAATGTGATATAATCATGTGACTATTGAAAATTGAACAACTACGATTGACCAGAAATAGGCCCACCATATCCAATAGTGCCTCTAGTTGAATGCCCAATTGGAGAGACTCCTATATATGTGTATAATTCATAATTTTAATTATCAGTTGATATGTATTAAAATTTTAAACATTCAATACTAATAATCCCTGATCGCAGAAAGTTCAAATCTAGTCGTTAATAGTTTTTAGCGACCAAATAAAGTTGGTCGCAATTTGGTCGCCAAAAGCCCGTCATAGAAGGTTTTTGGAGGCCAAAAGTGAAGTTGGTCGCGGAAAACCATCATTTGCGACAACATATTTTGGTCGCGGAAGAGACTTGAATTTTTCAAAAGTTGATCCTATTGCGACTAAGAATTTGGTCGCTAAAAGTTAGCTTTTAGCGACCATCTATTTTGGTCACTGAAAGATAACATTAGTGACCAACTTATTTGGTCACTAAAAGGATTTCACTTTGTTCAGTGACCATTTGCGACGAAAATATTGGTCGCAAAAAGTAGACTTTTGGTTACCAGAATAATGCCAGTCGCGGAAAGTGAGCTTTGGCGACAAAGATGTTGGTCGCGGAAAGTAAATTTTTGGCGACCACAATAATGCTAGCCGCGGAAAGTGAGCATTGGCGACGAAGATGTTGGTCGCGGAAAGTAGACTTTTGGCGACCAGAATAATGTTGGTCATGGAAAGGGTGTGGTTTAGCGATTCCTAGAACCTTATTGCGACTAAAAACATATTGGTTGCAAAAAAACTTTTAATTTCAAAATTGATTCTTTTAAATATAATGCTAAATTTTTTGTAATACCTATAATACATTTGCAATTAATACATAATTCATGTCCATCCAATCAATTTTAATATACCAATCCATCAACAATCCAATCTAAAATAAAAAAAAACCATCAATTATAAAGTCAAAATAATAATTAATATATTTACAACCACCTGTCAATATCAATACATTACACGCCCAAAATAACCATCCATCCTTACAATAAATTCACCACATCAAAATATAACCATCCATCCTAACATTAAATTCACCACATCAAAGTATAACCATACATCCTTACAACGAATTCACCACATCAAAAAATATTTAACAAAACATCAAAGATTTCAAATGCATGTCATATTTGTCCGATGCGAAGTATCTCAAAAATATATGCACAACTTAGAATTAATGCATCGGCAAACTTAGATCCATAAACATGCATGACTACGCCTCTAGCTACCTGCAATAAAAAAAAAAATTGAAGAAAGTGTTGTGAATAATAATATATTTGTTTACATTTCTATATAAAAAAAAAACCCACAACACCACCACATATTATTACCATCCTTGTAGTTCGTGTATTATCTCCTCCATCACTAGTTCAATCCCTAACACCATGTCACTGCCCTAGCTCACATGCACACCACATATAATTACCACCACTGCCACCATAACATCACTGCCACCAAATGCAGCCACCATACACCTACTATTGCTAGAAAGTCTTCACCAAATTCATCAACATACAATATCAAACTCAACAATAAACAAAATTCAAAAATTGATTGAGGTAAGGTGATATAAACAAAAAGGGACAAAAAGAAAGGGTGATACAAATGTGGTGGGAGGCTATAATCATAGTCGTTGTTGTTGCTTCTATTGCTAAGAGTTTTGAAAAGGTTATAATGGAGAGGGTCTCTGTTGGGGTTTTCAATAGGGCGTAACATGGAAGTCAAGAGTTCTCTCACATACACACACTACCTATTGTCTTCACCCACTAGTGAAATATGCCTCTTTCTTTGTCACTGCCAACCATGAACACCACCATCTCTACATTACTTCACCCCATCAAATTCTCTCTCTCAGTCAAATGCTTCATTTTCCCTTGAGACACTAAATAGTGGGGTGGGTTGGGGTGTAGAGAGAGAGGAATAAGGTAACAAGCTTTCACCAGACAATGGAGTGAGAGGGGGCAAGATTAAGGGCAATGATCAAATAATAGGGTAAGCAGTGAGGACCAGGATGTGAGCCTGACGTCTAAGTGAAGGCCACATGTGCACAAGACACCTCATCATAGTCCCCGGGTGCTGAAACAGTTAGGGAAGGAATATTCAAATAATGAGATATGGTTCAAGTGGCATGTGCAACCATGTATAATCAACTTGAGGTCCCCTACCTGAGCTATGCTAACCATAACTAAGAGGCACACAAGCTGTCACCTCCATTATGGAGAGCAAAGCAGTGCAACTATATAAAGAGGTACATGACATTGAGATTTTTTGTAGTGTGTAAATAAAATTATTCTGAGAGGTATATGACAGTGCAAAATAGAATTATTCTGAGAGGTATATGTAGTGTGTAAATAGAATTATTTTTTGTAGTGAAACTGTATAAAGAGGTATATAAAGTGGTAAATGACAGTGCAAAATTCACTCTGACACAATCTGTATTGAGATTTTTTGTAGTATGTAAATAGAATTATTACCCATGCATAGATTGTAACTAGAATATTCTGTTAAGTCAACATTGTGGGGACAACTGTAATATGAATCAAAATATTAAGGAAACATGGTGTAATTTTGCCAAACATTGAGAGTAAATTATAATTTCTCAAATTTTCAGGAGAGATACAATGTATTTATTTATTTGTGTGTGGACATTCAGGATTCTCAGCCATGTCTTTCCCCAACACAAGCTTCAATAGTTGGTGAGAAACACTCGTATATGTAATAAAATTTAAAGCTTCAATAGTTGCTGATAAATTAAAGCAAATCCCAAAAGTATTCACAAACCATCAAAAGCAATAGTACTATTTGAAAAACACTCGTATATGTAATAAAATTTAAAGTACTTACTCATCAAAAGAGTCGTATCCACTACAATTGCCTTGCATTTGTCTCATAAAGTGTTCGAACTGCTCAAAGCATCCTTCATATGATTGAATTATCCCTTTCAGTGATGCTACCTCTTCTTTAAGGCCCTTAACCTCTTCATCACGTGCTTGTGATCTAGTTGTAGAATTGAATGCAGAAGACGGCTTTGGACCAACCCCGAAACCTCTCAAATACCCTGAACGCTTCCCAAGGACTTCAACAGTAATTTCCTCCTGTGTTAGCAGGGTTGCTCCAGGCTGTGAAGCTTCCTCACGAAGTTGGTCCATCTTTTCCTGTTAGTGTTAAAAAAAGAAAAGAAAAAAAAAAAAACAAAAGATCAACAGTTATCCTATTTTACAAGTACACTAACTAGTTATGCATTATATAGGAATATGAATAACAAATATAATGAAGGTATACTTACATATAATACCTCACAAACTGGTTCAATCCAATCTTTTTTTTTTTTTTTACTCCAATGTGAGGTCTTGAAAAAATCAACAATGTGAGGCTCCTTCCTAGTTTCAATTCCCTGCATGAAACATATAAAATGCAAGCTTAATAATATTATTAATAAAAAAATTGCAGCATTAACTAAAAGTTTTAAAACAAAAAATATGTTACCTCAATTGAGATTGCTGCTGAAAATGACCTTGAACCCATGGTGTGATTATAGGGTAACTTTTTCCTGTTGGCTATATTTCTTGTTGACCATTTCTACAATGCAATAGAAATATTAACTTAAAAACCAATATCCAAGCATGGTTCCTATGTCTTTCCCTCCATCTCTGCAATTTCCTTACTCTATGTCTCATATATAATTGTATATTATTTGAATT
The DNA here is from genome assembly GCF_004153795.1 of Camellia sinensis. Lineage (NCBI taxonomy): Eukaryota > Viridiplantae > Streptophyta > Magnoliopsida > Ericales > Theaceae > Camellia > Camellia sinensis. The sequence goes on along the minus strand of NW_021028838.1, from coordinate 278,219 downwards.
TCAAAGAAACTTGGGATCGTTGAGTTATTCATTGTAGTGCAATTAAAAGAAACATCCATGACTGTTAAGTTAATTACCTTATGTTTGTCACCAAGAAACACTTCAACAATCATGTATCTCCAATCTTCTTCGCTCACCCCAACAAATGGTTTACTATAAAGATCTGTACCTTCTTTCACCAACTCTTTGTAATGTTCATGCATATGATATCGCCAGCCTTTGAACAAATGTGTGGACTTTGTGTCAATAATTTCTTGGGGAAGTGAGCTCTCATCATATCCTTCAATCTCAAACTTATCCTGTCTGAATTAAACACAAAATGAAAATTAAACATCATATATATTAATTACTTCAATCTCAACAACTATAAAAATTAAATCACCCGCAACGATTGTACGATAGCTGCTCGAATGACTGGGGGAACGTCCTCCTAATTTTTTGTTCCTTGCAATGGGCCTTGCAATCAAATTTGTGCCCCAATTCGTTAGTGGCCTTAGTGGCATTAAGCCCCACAAATGTCCTCTGCTCTATAGAAACTCCAACAAAAAGCTTCTTGCCACCGTGTTGGCTGATGAGTCTACTAGTGTTCTTACTCCTTGTTGGACCTGATACTTGCTTCATGGATGAACCTATATTATAAACATAAAATGAAACACTATTATAGGTTGCTGCTAAATAGGTTGGTGCTGCTGTATATACATAGTAGATTTTAAGAACTCTCTTTAAATAGCATATGTGAATGAAGATTACTATGTATCATATAATGTATATAGGTTGCTGCTACTGTTGCTATATAGGTTGCTGTAGATTTTAAGAACTCTCAAGTTTAAAGCATCATGAATGTATATGCCTTTATTCAAGCTTGCAATTATGTCATGTTCATGATTATAAGATTACTATGTCTAGGATAATATGATTTCTTCTATCTTTTTTAAGAAGCCAAGCTTGAATATAGCACAAGTTGGTATGCTTGTGTTGTTCTATTTGTTATTTGTTAGATCTAGTTGAAGATGGTGGGTGCTCTGTTGAACTTGTCTACAATATTATGGTAACTTTGTTGAACTAAAGCTTTTAAGAAGCAGAAGTCCAGTCTTCAATAGGTCTAATGAAAGCTTATGTAGTATGGATTATTTCCAAAGTGGATTATTTCTCAGCTAAGAAAGGTCTTCGACAGGTGGATTATTTCCCTGCACAATTTAATTTGGACCGTTAAAATATTTTAGATTGTTCATGGGATCTTTTATATATATTTTAGATTGTTCATGGGATCTTTTTTGCATTATATATATATATTCTTCAGGTGCTAAGGGAAAAAGTTTAAAAACAACATTCACCACTAGTGCGCTAATATCCAGATGTTGCATGCATGGTAGTCCCAATGTGAAATAAAGATTCCAGATAACAAAGAATGAGGCCAGAATAGTATCATTATAAAACTACCCATTATAATTCCTTCATGACATGTCATAGTAGTCCTAGCCATGATAGCCAAATGAAATATTGAATGATAAATATAGCTTAATTTACATAACAAACAAACTGATATAGCCAGATCTGTAACAATCACACAATTGAAATGAGTTTCGTTAATTTACAAAAAGGACAGCACCAGCTGACAACCAGTTGAAGATACACTGTCTGGATTACTAAACAATAAATGCCTTGCACTCTTTATTGACTAATTGTCTCTCACTTTATCTTTTAGGTGCCGTTTGTGACTTCAAAGATCTCTTTTTTCATTGTCTCTCACAGATTGTCTCTCACAGAGTCATACTTCAATACTAACAAATTTTTAATCATAATCACTCAAAAAAGAGTAAGCATGTAGTAACTACTCAACATTGATTACAGTTTCAGGAGCAAAAAACAAATTGTTCTATACAAAGGATGAAACACTTACCAATATCAACTGTTTGCGAAGATGGAGATGCATCCACAGGAGATAGACTTGCAGATGCATCCATAGGAGATGGAGCTGTTGACATGTGAGCTGGGACCTCAATCAGGTTTGCCTCTGACATTGAAGTCGTCGACCTCCTCTTAGTGGCTTTCCCAGGGGGCATCTGTGTAGTCTTTGTATCTAACAAATGAATTGTAAGCAACCAGAAGCAAAAATTTAAAATGCATGACAATTTATGAAATTATATAAGATAACCTAATAGTGTAATATTAGAACCACATTACAAGTCATGAAATTATCAACAAAAAAATTCATTACAATTTGAATCATAACTAAACATGTCTTCATTTTTTTGATCAGCAAACAAAAGAAGATTATATATAATGAACACAAATACATCCGCTAGTAATACGACCGTTGGTTAGAAACCAACAAGAAGAAAACCATCAGGAAAACAGAGGAGAAACCAGCAAGAAGCATAAAAAATAGATTCAAGCAGCAGTCGCATTTCAGCATTACACCAGCAGATTCAAAACAGATTCAGCAGATTCAGATTAATAAATAGATTCAGACAGATTTAGCAGCATCACCAAACAGAAGAGAAAAAAAAACAGAGAACACTTTAGCAGCAGCACAGAGAGGAGACAGTAGAACAAGCACAGCTTCAACCTATCCCTCTCCTGCTAAACTTAATTTGTTGTAAGTTAAATAGAACATTACAATGAAAATGACTTGATAATGCAAAAAATAAAGGATATTACAATCAAGGCTCTATATCATGATCTGTATCCGAGCTACTATGACTATGAAATTCATCTTCATTATCACTACGATCATTTGAATGTTGATCATTATTATCACTGATAAAATCATCTTTGTTTGGACCCTCTACATGTACACTTGTACCAGATTGCAGAACCACTTGACTTGGAATAATATCAGGTGCAATATCAGTCCTACGTAAAGTGTTGCTAATGGAATCTGCAATGCTAATTTGGACAATTTCAGTGGTCTCATCCTGCTGGAACACATCATTCGGAATAGGCAGTTCATTATCATCGGGATCTACATAATTTGGTATCATTGACATAAAAAACTTGTTGCACCTGACTTGGCAAGACAAGTGGGTCATTTTGATACCAACGACTTCTTACATCAATGGTTGTCAAATGTGTTTCAGTGCGAAATGTTCTGTTGCTACCAGTGTTAAACCATTCGCATTGAAACAACACAACTCGATGCCCGAACATGTATGTCATTTCCCAAACTTTAGTCAACTGACCATAGAAATCAATTGACATACCATGATGATCCCCTTGAACAACCAACCCACTATTTTGACTTTTACGACGATTGTCTCGCCCTTTCGTGTGGAATCTAATGCCATTAAAAATACTACCCGAATAAATATTCACTATTGGACTAGGACCATTAGCTAATGACCACAACTCATCAGTTGCTTCTGATGATCCTTCAGCTCGTAATTGATTTATCTACATGAACATGTGACATGGATGTATGATGTTAATATCAATCTACGAACAGTGAATTATGTTTATGATGAGAGGTTACATATTATCTATATATCTCATATATTACCCGCTCTTTGAACCACCTAGGAAATTCTTCTTGTTGTCGTCTTGTAATGTCATGTACATTTGCATTTTGTAATTGATTCTTGTGTTCTCTACTTGAAAAATAAAATGTGAATAATTAGTACTTGAGTGTGATCATAATGAAACGCATTTTGCATATACTTAACTAAATGAGAACATACTCTAGATATTCATCAATTTCAGGACTATTGTACAAGATAAACCAATGAGCCACTTTTCTTTCATTCTCAGACACGTCAACTGCCCTTTGAGTTAGCCCAAAAGTATGGACGTTTTGTGAAAAAACTGAATGCCTTGAGCCAACATCACCACCATCTTCATTTCTTTCCTCTCTGTTAAATACGGTTTCAATCCCACCAAGGTACATAGAGCAAAAAGTTAGGCATTCTTTGACAATGTAAGCTTCTGCAGTTGAACCTTCTGGGTGAGCTCGATTTGCTACATACCCTTTCAAAATCCCGAGTAATCTTCAACAAATAACAGGAAATTATTATATAAACCATATATATGGGTATACTATAATATTAAAAAAATATAATTTCACAAAAAATGCATAAAAATACCTTTCGATAGGGTACATCCATCGATATTGCACTGGCCCTCCAAGAATGGCATCGCGAGGCAAGTGAATAGCTAAGTGAACCATCACATCAAAGAATGCAGGTGGAAAAATTTTTTCTAGCTTGCAAAGTATGAGTACTATGCTCTCTTGTAATTTCTCCAAATCATTCACCCTCACTGTTTTTTAACATAACTGTTGAAAGTAATTTCCCAACTCAAACAGTGCAAGAGAAATGTCCTTGTTGAGATGCCCACGCATTCCAATAGGAAGAAGTCGTTGTATAAGGACATGGCAATCATGGCTTTTCAAACCGGATAAGTTGCCGCCCTTTGTGCTCACACACAGAGATGTTTGCTGCATATCCATCAGGATACCTAATCGATTTTAAGAACTCACAAAAACCTTGTCTTTTCTTTAGGGACAATGTGAACAATGCAATGGGCTTTTCAAAGGACCCATCCGCGCACCTCTTTAAGTGCAAATCATTCCTAATTTTCATATCCTCTGAATCCATGCGTGCTTTTTCCGTGTCCTTGTTCTTTCCATCAATGCTCAACAAAGTCCCAATTAAATTATGACATATGTTCTTCTCTATGTGCATGACTTCGAGGTTATGTCATAACTTGAGTGTCTTCCAGTAAGGCAATTCGAAAAATATGCTTTTCTTTGTCCAATTCAAGACGGTATTTTCGTCTATTTTTTCATTTTTGGTTGCTTGGATGCTTCCCAAATGGTTTAAATGTTCCTGAATCCAATTGATTTAAAATTTGTTCCCCTATCAACTCCAAAGGTCTTGCTCGATCATTTGCCTTACCATAAAAGAGCTTACTTTTTCGCCAAGGATGGTCTTCAGGTAAGTATCGGTGAGCACCAGTGTATCCTATCTTACTTCTTAACCGTTGTGATGATGCATTCTCGTTACAATTGGCACAAGCCAAATATCCTTTTGTACTCCACCCTGACAAGTTACTATATGCAGGAAAGTCATTAATAGTCCACATAACAGTTGCATGCATTCGGAAACTTGCCCTAGTTGAGGCATCATAAGTAACTGTAACACCCTCAAAATAAAAGCATTAAACCAACATTTTAGACACGCATTGATACAAAAGAAATCAACCATTTCTATTCATCAGAGTAATTCTTACAACTGTATAACATGTTAACAACAAAAGCAAATGCCCTAAGGGCTTCCAGCTTTCCAAGTTAACACTTGGTTACAAAAAGAAGAGTACTGACTCAATACATATTAAGCCCTTGGCTTGAATTTACATGTAATACGTCAAAATAAACAAAAGAAAGAGTCTTCGACTCTCATCATCATCCAAGCTATGTCCTTGGAGGTGGCATACTACTTGTACTTGAAAATAATGTCCCATAAAGGGTGAGCCAACGCCCAGTAGAGATATGTTAAACACAGTATGAGCAATGACTAAGACATTAGCAATTGATAAATGTTCAATTTTCATAAACCAATTTATAATCCATTTCCATTTCATGACCACTATGTTGATGTTTCATTTCAGTTTTCATTTCTTGTCAATTTCACAATTTACATCAATGGCTCAGAACCTGGCCAACCACTTATATGAGGAAATGACTCATATTAAACATTTCCCATTTTACAATAGATAAACATATTAGTTGTATCAACATCTCAACAGATAAGCATACAAGTTGTATCCACGTTTCAACAGATATGCATATTAGCTATATCAACACTTCCAATGACAAGCATATGAGCTGTATCAACACATTATCTGACAAGCATATGAGCTGTATCAGTGGAGTCTATCCCCTATCTCCTCCCAAACAACAACTGGTTTAGAGGTCCATCCCCTATCTTCCCCTAAACCGTGGAGTACATCCCCTATCTCCTCCCACACATACAATGTATATATACATAGGTCATATACACAATCAATCAATACATAACGTTAATGTATTCTATCAACCGTCATACTCTATGACATATCCAATTGATTAGTTTTAGTTTGCCTAATCATTATGCATTGTCTACAACAATCAAAGCTACCCTCCACTGGTAGCCCAAGCAATTATTTCTAAACAGAAAATAAAAGTTCCAATAGATAAGATATCAACGTTTTCAAAAGTGAGCGATTTATAAATCCAACTCTACTATTCAACCATATAATGAGTCAATTTCATTATTCCCAACTCAATTCCATATAGCTACAATCTTCCCAAATTAATTATACCAATTAATTTTAAACAACAAATTAGGGCTTTTATCCCCAACTCTTAATATCAACTCAAAGGTCCCAATATCACCAACCAACAACTATATCATCATTTTGAAACCCAAAATACGTATCATGAGCCCAAAATCACAAAACCCTTTTTAACACATTTTGAAACCCTAAGTCCCAAAATTTCCCAAATTCAACACTCTATCAAAACAACTAAAAATCTAGGTCAAAGACCATAAGAGTGAGTAGGAACCCCTACCTCAAAAGATGACACCCAATGAAGAAGATGGTGAAAACGAAATTGCTCCAAACCACGAGCTTCTCGGATCAAAAGATAGCCCTCGACGATCAACAACTATTTTGTAAAGGCCAAAGGTGAGAAAACAACTCCTATTAGATCAATACCTAGAGAGAAGGCAAGGTTCTAGAGAGAGAAGCTCTCAAATGGTCTTTTCGAAAAAGTAAGAGACAAAAAGAATGAGAAAAAATGATTTAAAACTGCCCCACAGCCAACTGATATACGACATTCCCGCTCGAGCGGAAAACACAACACTCCAGCGTCAAGAATAAAAACTAGGTCCGCTCGAGCGCAAAAAGGCCCGCTCGAGCGCCAAGACACAAGAATAAAGTAAATCTGCTCGAGCCCGAAAACCAGTCCGCTCGAGCATAGATTTCCCCCTCCCAGAACTTACACCCAAAGGTACTACCCGCTCGAGCGCCAACAAACCCGCTCGAGCGCTACCGCTCGAGCGTGAAGAAACCCGCTCGAGCGTAAAAATCACACCTGCAGAAGTTTTGCAGGGACACGAAATACTGGGGGTGTGCAATCCCCGCTCGAGCGCAAGAAGACCCGCTCGAGCGTAACGCCTAAAAACTGGGCAACAAGGAATTAAAACCAAGGCCTAACCAACCTGCAACAACCCTGCCCAAAACATCCTAAAACTCACACAAATGGAATTAAAAGGACGACAACAAGATAGATACAACTACCAACTCCACGGAACCGAGTCCGGAATACAACAGAACAGTAAAGGGACAACCGGGATCGCTATAACCTCCCACCCTTAAAGAATTTCGTCCCCGAAATTAAACACAAGTTTTTGAAAAACAGGTTTCTCCATTCTCAGCAATATTACAACATAATATTAAACGACCCGACCCATTACCGGTCAATCCCATCTCTTTTCAAGAGGCAAAACACATTATTCATAGCAACCTGCATTATTAACATGCATTCCTTTGAAATCTACCAATTTCAACTCATTTTCCACAATTCCATAACACATGCAACATTTATATCATGCTTGCATTTCCACAATATACTTAACATACACAATGTTAAAGCAAACTTCTATTAACCCAAACATTCACAATGTTTCACAACTTAAGACATATACAATGCTCTTAATAGTTCAACAATATTACAGAATTTCATTACAAAATTACTCATCAATAAACATGTCCGGATGCTTTTCACGGACTTCCGACTCACGTTCCCAAGTGGCTTCCTCCACTCCGTGATGTTTCCACAAAACCTTTACCAAGCGAATGGTCTTGCCTCGCAAGACTTGATCCCGCCTATCCAAGACCCGAACCGGTCTCTCCTCATACGAGACATCCTCATCTACCTCCAAGTCGGTCCAATCCAACACATGGGACGGATCCGGCTCATACTTCCGAAGCATACTAACATGAAACACGTCATGTACTCCGGACAACTGTGGTGACAAAGCCAAACGATAAGCAACTTCCCCAATCCTCTCGAGGATCTCAAAAGGACCAATAAACTGAGGGGATAACTTTCCACTCTTCCCGAACCTCATTAAACCTCGCCTAGGTTATATTTTCAAGAAAACGTGATCACCTACCTCAAACGCCAAAGGCCTCCTCCTACGTTCGGCATAACTCTTTTGGCAACTCTGGGCTGTAACAAGCCTCCTACGGATAAGCTCAACTTTCTCCATCGTCTCTCTAACCAACTCCGGACCCAACAAAGGTGCATCACCCACCTCGGCCCAACACACTGGAGACCTACACGATCGGCCATACAAGGCCTCAAACGGTGCCATACCGATGCTAGACTGGAAACTGTTGTTGTAGGCAAACTCCACCAAGGGCAAGTGCCTCTCCCACGTCCCACTAAAGTCAAGGACACAACCTTGAAGCATATCCTCAAGGGTCTGGATAGTACGCTCGGACTGTCCATCAGTCTGAGGATGATAGGCCGTACTAAAGGTCAACTTAGTGCCCAAGGCACTCTGCAACCTCTGCCACAACGTAGCAGTAAAACGAGGATCTCTATCTGAGACGATCGTCACTGGGACCCCGTGCAATCTCACTATGTCCCGAATATACAAGTCGGCAAAATGATCTACCGAATCTCTCACGCGCGTAGGGATGGAGTGCGCCGACTTAGTCAACCGGTCTACAACCACCCAAATGGCATCATTATCCCGCTGAGTCCTCGGAAGACCTACAACGAAGTCCATAGTGACATGCTCCCACTTCCACTCAGCAATAGGCAAGGGTTGCAACAAACCCGCTGGCGTCTGATGCTCGGCCTTCACTTGCTGGCAAGTAAGGCACTTCGATATGAACACAGCCACATCTCTCTTCATACCCCGCCACCAAAACTGGCAACCCAAATCCCGATACATCTTAGTGCCTCCCGGATGCACCGCAAGACGTGAATGATGGAACTCTCGGAGTACTTCCTCTCGGCAAGACTCTAGCACAAACAAACGGTCTCGGTATCTCACACTCTGGTCGGGATACACCGTCAAACCCTTCTCAACTTTCCCATTAGAGATCTTCTCTCGGAGGGATTCTAGCTCAAGGTCACCTCTCTGTGCCTCTAACACTCGGGTCACAAGTGTAGACTGCGTAACAACAGAAAACAAGGCTGCAGCCTCAACAAATTTGCCTAGATGCAAATCAAACTCGCCAAGTGCCCCCAACATCTCCCATTCCCGGATGGCAATACAAGCTACATCACTAATGGATTTCCTACTAAGGGCATCGGCCACAATATTGGCCTTTCCTGGCTGATAGTGCAACTCAAAATCGTAGTCCTCAATGAACTCTATCCATCTCCTTTGCCTCAAATTCAAGTCCCTCTGTGTAGACAGATATTTCAAACTCTTGTGGTCCGAGAACACCTCAAACCTCTCACCATAAAGGTAGTGCCTCCAAATCTTCAAGGCAAAGATCACTGCTACTAACTCTAGGTCGTGTGTAGGGTAGTTCTTCTCGTTTATTTTCAACTGACGTGAACCATAAGCTACCACTTTCCCCTCTTGCATCAACACACAACCCAAACCCTCTCGTGAGGCATCACAATAAATCGCGTAACCCGACCCTCTCTTCGGAATAATCAAAACCGGAGCGGTGGTCAATCTAACCTTCAACTCTTGGAACGACTTTTCACAAGTCTCACTCCATACAAACTTGACCCCTTTCCGCGTCAAACTAGTTAACGGCAAAGCTAGCTTGGAGAAATCTTTCACAAACCGACGGTAATACCCAGCTAATCCCAGAAAACTGCAGATCTCAAACACACTCTTAGGCTGTGCCCAATCTTGCACTGCCGCTACCTTGGATGTATCAACAGACACCCCTTCCCCAGATACCACATGGCCTAAGAACTTCACTTCTCCCAGCCAGAACTCACACTTCCCAAATTTGGCATACAGCCTATAGGCTCTAAGCAACTCAAGCACCACTCTCAAGTGTTCCTCGTGCTCCTCCTCAGAAGGCGAATAGATAAGAATGTCGTCCACGAAAACGACTACAAAACGGTCTAAGAATTCCCGGAAGATCCGGTTCATCAAATCCATAAAGACTGTCAGTGCATTGGTAAGCCCGAATGGCATTAACAGAAACTCATAATGGCCATACCGCGTACGGAATGCCGTCTTAGGAATATCCTCCTCCCTGACCCTCAACTGGTGGTAACCCGATCTCAAGTCTATCTTAGAGAAACAACGGGAACCTTTCAACTGGTCAAACAAATCATCTATACGGGGCATAGGGTACTTATTCTTGACCGTAGCCCGATTCAACGTCCGGTAGTCTATACAAAATCTCAAGGCACCATCTTTCTTTTTAGCAAAGAGGGCCGGTGCTCCCCACGGTGAAACACTAGGGCGAACAAAACCCTTATCTAGCAATTCCTGGAGCTGAACCTTCAACTCACTCAACTCGGCTGGGGCAAAACGATAAGGTGCCATAGAAATCGGCGCTCTGTCGGGCACTAAATCAATAGAGAACTCTATCTCTCGGTGAGGTGGTAAACCAACAAGATCCTCAGGAAAAACATCCGAATACTCACAAACCACCCTCGGCAATACAATCTGGGTCTCGTCACACTCACCACTCATAAGGCTAGCAAGTAGACCACTAAGCTTATTCCGCCCTCGCGGATCATACATCGGTGGCAACACACTACCAACCCGATCCCCTAAGAAATGGAAACACTCCCCGCTCAAGGTACAAACCGTGACCCTCTGGCGGTAGCAATCAATAACACCCCGGTATGACGATAACCAGTCCATACCCAAAATAACATCAAAACCCTTCATAGGCATGACAACAAAAAGAAAAGGAAGCCTATGATCAGCGACCTCAATATCACAACCTCTAACACCGTGTTTCAAGATCAACTCACCACCAATAGGCGATACTACACATACAGGAGATGCTAACTGTGCTAACTCCAATTCCAAAACAGATGCAAATGCAGCAGACACAAAAGAATGAGATGCACCCGTATCAATCAACACACTAGCAACCGAGTTGCAAAACAGAAAAGTACCTCTCACTACTGATGGAGTCGGCACTAGGTCCTGTGCGGTAACAGCGTACACGCGCCCTGTAGGCCCCTGATCCACTTGCTCACCTCTAGGAGCGAAAGACTGCTGCACTGACTGGGATGACGAAGCTCCCGGATTGGCCCTCGAGGCCTGCACAGACTGAGCTGGCTGATAACCTTGCGTCTTCCTAGAACTAGACGCTCTCGAAGTGGCACTCAACTGTGGGCAATACCTCTTCAGGTGCCCAGGCTGACCATACTGATAGCAAGACAAAGGCTGGCCCCTGCCCTGACTCTGGCCCTAAGGTCTAGCTGAAGAAGAAGCAACTCGCTGACCCCCTCCCTTCTACGGGCAGACCGAAGACTTGTGACCCAGCTGGCCACACGCAAAACAAGTCAAACCTCCCTGACTACCTCTCCCAGAGCCCGCACTCGGCACTGGAAAAGTCGATCTAGCCACACCACCCTGAGACTGCTGAGGGTTAGAACCCCTCTGCCTCCTGCCATCACCCTGACCATCTTGGCCCTTCTTGGAGCCTCTCTGGCCCTCATCCTCCTCCTGCATCATGAGCTCCATATGAGCTGCCGCATCTACCAAACGTCTATACTCTCGGATGAAAGATCCACCAACCCTCAACTTGAGGCCTCGCCTCAACTTCCGCTCGAACTCAAAGCAACGGCGTTCCTCGGACGCCACCAGTTCAGGTGCAAACCTGGACAGACTAGTAAAAGTAGCCTCCAACTCGGCCACTGACAAGCCCTGCTATTTAAGCTGGCAAAACTGCTCCCTCAGCTTTTCTCTGGCAGCTGAAGACAAAAACTTCTCCTGGAAAGTATTCACAAACGCCTCCCATGCACCACCAACACTACCCTTCTCGTACTTCCACCATTGACCCGCATTTCCCTTCAGCTGGAAGGATGCCAGGGTCACCTTCAAAGCCTCGTCCTCGATGCCCAGCATCTCGAACGTCTTCTCCATCTGTTCCAACCACTCGTCAGCCTTAAGTGGCTCCTTCGGATCCCCAACAAACTCGTCCGGGTTAGACCGGAAGAATTCCCTCTTCAAGAAAGAAGGCCCTGCCTCAACAACCTGATTCTCAGCTCTGAGAATACCCAAGGCTCCCGCTATCTCTCGAGCCAAGGCGCCCATAGCCTGCTGACCTGCTGGCTCGGCCACGTTGGCCTGACCAACACCATCCTGCATTGCCGGAACGTCATCCGGTAAAGGTACCTCCTGCCTACCATGCCTGCCACGCCTACCACGCCCTCGTCCTGACATCCTAATAAAGGTAACCAAGACTATTAGCACATTTACAAATGTGCCGAACCTATAACGCTCTCGTCCTAATGCATGGACAACTGTAATTCACTTCACATAAGCACATAAACACATAAGCATTTACGAGTTTTATTTCCGGATAATGATAGTCCCGAGGCGTCACTAGAGTTCCGGTTAGAAACAACATTGATCAAGTGCTTTTCCAACAAGACTCCTAGAAACCCAAGGATCCAATCAACATCCTAGAAACTACATTCCATACCCACATGGTCACATAAGCATGTTATCAATTAAGCACATAGCATATGACACTACATCTAAGTCTCTATCAAGCGAGACAAACCCATTGTGATCCTAATCACTTCCCACGTACCCAAAGTATTCGAACCCTGTATGCTCTGATACCAAGTTGTAACGCCCTCAAAATAAAAGCATTAAACCAACATTTTAGACACGCATTGATACAAAAGAAATCAACCATTTCTATTCATCAGAGTAATTCTTACAACTGTATTACATATTAACAACAAAAGCAAATGCCCTAAGGGCTTCCAGCTTTCCAAGTTAACACTTGGTTACAAAAAGAAGAGTACTGACTCAATACATATTACGCCCTTGGCTTGAATTTACATGTAATACGTCAAAATAAACAAAAGAAAGAGTCTTCAACTCTCATCATCATTCAAGCTATGTCCTTGGAGGTGGCATACTACCTGTACCTGAAAATAATGTCCCATAAAGGGTGAGCCAACGCCCAGTAGAGATATGCTAAACACAGTATGAGCAATGACTAAGACATTAGCAATTGATAAATGTTCAATTTTCATAAACCAATTCATAATCCATTTCCATTTCATGACCACTATGTTGATGTTTCATTTCAGTTTTCATTTCTTGTCAATTTCACAATTTACATCAATGGCTTAGAACCTGGCCAACCACTTATATGAGACAATGACTCATATTAAACATTTCCCACTTTACAATAGATAAACATATTAGTTGTATCAACATCTCAACAGATAAGCATACAAGTTGTATCCACGTTTCAACAGATATGCATATTAGCTATATCAACACTTCCAATGACAAGCATATGAGCTGTATCAACACTTCCAATGATAAGCATATGAGCTGTATCAACACATTATCTGACAAGCATATGAGCTGTATCAGTGGAGTCCATCCCCTATCTCCTCCCAAACAACATCCGGTTTAGAGGTCCATCCCCTATCTTCCCCTAAACCGTGGAGTACATCCCCTATCTCCTCCCACACACACAATGTATATACACATAGGTCATATACACAATCAATCAATACATAACGTTAATGTATTCTATCAACCGTCATACTCTATGACATATCCAATTGATTAGTTTTAGTTTTCCTAATCATCATGCATTGTCTACAACAATCAAAGCTACCCTCCACCGGTAGCCCAAGCAATTATTTCTAAACAGATAATAAAAGTTTCAACAGATAAGATATCAATGTTTTCAAAAGTGAGCGATTTATAAATCCAACTCCACTATTCAACCATATAACGAGTCAATTTCAATATTCCCAACTCAATTCCATATAGCTACAATCTTCCCAAATTAATTATACCAATTAATTTTAAACCACAAATTAGGGCTTTTATCCCCAATTCTTAATATCAACTCAAAGGTCCCAATATCACCAACCAACAACTATATCATCATTTTGAAACCCAAAATACATATCATGAGCCCAAAATCACAAAACCCTTTTTAACACATTTTGAAACCCTAAGTCCCAAAATTTCCCAAATTCAACACTCTATCAAAACAACTAAAAATCTAGGTCAAAGACCATAAGAGTGAGTAGGAACCCCTACCTCAAAAGATGACACCCAATGAAGAAGATGGTGAAAACGAAATTGCTCCAAACCACGAGCTTCTCGGATCAAAAGATAGCCCTCGACGATCAACAACTATTTTGTAAAGGCCAAAGGTGAGGAAACAACTCCTACTAGATCAATACCTAGAGAGAAGGCAAGGTTCTAGAGAGAGAAGCTTTCAAATGGCCTTTTCAGAAAAGTAAGAGAGAGAAAGAATGAGAAAAAGTGATTTAAAACTGCCCCATAGCCAACTGATATACGACATTCCCGCTCGAGCGGAAAACACAACGCTCGAGCGTCAAGAACAAAAACTAGGTCCGCTCGATCGCAAAAAGGCCCGCTCGAGCGCCAAGACACAAGAATAAAGTAAATCCGCTCGAGCGCGAAAACCAGTCCGCTCGAGCATAGATTTCCCCCTCCCAGAACTTACACCCACAGGTACTACCCGCTCGAGCGCCAACAAACCCGCTCGAGCACTACCGCTCAAGCGTAAAGAAACCCGCTCGAGCGTAAAAATCACACCTGCAGAAGTTTTGCAGGGACACGAAATACTGGGGTTGTGCAATCCCCACTCGAGTGCAAGAAGACCCGCTCGAGCGTAACGCCTAAAAACTGGGCAACAAGGAATTGAAACTAAGGCCTAACCAACCTGTAACAACCCTGCCCAAAAGAGCGACAACAAGATAGATACAACTACCAACTCCACGGAACCGAGTTCGGAATACAAAAGAACAGTAAAGGGACAACCGGGATCGCTATAAACTACACCATCTTCCCATAACTCCTTCAACTCGTCAATTAATGGCCTCAAGTAAACATCAATATCTCTCCCCGGTGCTTGCGGTCTAGGAATAAGCAATGAGATCATGGAAAATGGTTGCTTCATACACTTCCACGGTGGTAGGTTATAAGGCATAACTACCACATGCCACATACTATATGAGTTGCTCAAATTTCCAAAAGGGTTGAAACCATTGGTGGCCAACCCTAACCTCACATTATGTGGTTCTTGGGCAAACACAGCATGTTGCCTATCAAAATCCTTCCACACCTCACCATCGGCTGGATGCCTTAAGATGCCATCATCAACACGTTTTTCTTTATGCCATCTCATATCTCCAGCTGTTTTTCTCGACATGTATAATCTTTGCAACCTTGGTGTCAACGGAAAATATCTCAAAATTTTATGAGGTATCTTCTTACCTTTGCCATCATTTAGTTTGTATCTAGGCTTCTTACAAATCGGACAATTTTCAAAATTTGCATTTTCCTTCCAAAAAAAGAGCACAATCATACTTACATGCATGAATAGGCACATATCCTAAACCCAAATCACGTAAAAATTTCTTTGCTTCATAAAGGGTCCGTGGAACCTTTTGATCACTTTCTGGTAAAAGGTCTTTCAATACACCTAACAACTTGTCAAAAGACTTATTGCTCCACTTGTTTAACACTTTTATATGAAGCATCTTAATGACAAATGATAACAAAGTAAACTTCTGACAGCCAATGTATAATGGACGACGAGCATCCTCTAACAATTTATCAAAGTTTCGTGCATCCTCTCTTTGCTCATTATCATACCACTCATCCTCTTCATCATCATCAAAAATATGCGCCATGCGACGGTCTTCTAACATATTATACAATTCATCTTCAACGTGAAGGCATTCATTGGTTGTCCCTTCATCACCAACACCTTCAATGTCATTGTCATTATTCCACACACGAGGTTGATTGACAGAAACAGTTTCCCCGTGGTGCACCCAAGTCTTGTATGAAAGTGATATCCCTTTTCGGATGAAATGATATTCCACATCCTTAAAGGTACGATGTTCAAAATTTAGGCAATCCATACACGGACAACGAAATCTATTATCTACGCCAACATTTGTCATTGCAAATTGGAGAAATGACTTAACCCCTTCTCTATACTTCGAACTCAATCTATTCCTAATTGACATCCAACTCTTGTCCATATTTGGTGACCTACAAAGTGAAGATTATGTTAGGTGAATAAAGCAAAAACCAATTAACTAAATATGAATTTTATTCCTATTTTGGAGGCTAATTTTGTTATAAGGTGATACGCTTTAGGCAAGCATCAAATCTCATATTCCTTCCTATATTATTCAACTATAATAGTTATTGATTCCATTATGGTTGTTTTAGTATTCAATAAGCATAATATTGAACATTGCTACTGCTGCCAAGAAAAGAAGAAAAATAATATTAAGAACCAACAGGAAGTTGCTGCTGCAGCATGAAGCTGCTACTACAGCACAAAGAACCAAATAATATTAATTGAAAAAATGATGATATATGATCTTGACCATCTGATCTTAGACCTAGATTGTGAATTTCATTAAAAACTCTAAATTTAATCCTTTGATTGGATTTGGGTATCAGCCTAATTTGTACATAATGACTATTCTTAAATTTAAATCCAAAATTTCAAGAGTAATAGGTGAAACAAGTGAGTGCGTAAATTTCATTGCACATCTGAGTTAGTGCGCCACTGATATAGTGCAAAAAGGATCACCTAGGACCGACACTATGGATATCCAATAGGGAGAGAGAAAAGAGAATATCCAATATATACATAAGAAAGGAATGGTGGGAATGCTTTTTAATAAAGTGTACAGATATTTTCAATGAACCAGATCTTCATCTTATAGATTTGTCAAATAAATTATTTGTTGTGTACAATTTATAGTATTATTATTATTATTTTTTAAAGAAATTATCGAAGTGTTAATTTTTTTTACAACATAGTAGGTAAGAATAAGTTAAATAAATTAAAAACATCTAATTATTAAATTGTTAAAAGATTAATGTTGCATTTTGATGAGCGGATTAAATGATGATATATGATGTTTGGTGGAAATCAAATTAATAATAACAATTGGGTAAGTGAGATAAGCTTTTTCAGCTTTTTGACTTTGATTTCCAACTATAGATTCATTGGCCTAACTACCATGGGGCACTATATTTCTTTCAGTTTCTCTTAGTGCTTGTTTGTTCAACTAGAGATGATGGTTTCTCTAAACTTTCCACCCAAAACAAAATAAACTAAAACAAAATCTTATACAGGTGAAGATATCTCATCACATATATCTTTATAATCTTTTCCTTAGAACACCTGCATGTGTTTGGGTTCAAGGAAAATATTTGGAATTTCTCACAAACACTATACTTAGGTTCTTGATAGACACTGTAATCTTCTCCTTCTCTATTCATCTACTTTTTTTTCTTTTCTTTTTTCTTTTTTTAAATTCACTTGCACATGTTTGGGTTTAGGGAAAATCTTTGGAATTTGTCACAAGCACTACTTGGGTAGTACTTTTTTTTCAAAGATTGATCACTACTTCAGTAGTACTTGACACAGTAATTTTCCTTCTTTTGATCTACAATTCTTGGCAGCCAAACAACAGCAAAAAGAAGGGGGGAAAAGCAAAGTCCTGTGTGTAGTGTGCACACAAGTCCTGCATCTATATATATATACACAGGTAAGATTGGCATCTGCAACAAGCCAAGACCAGTTGGGTTACTAATCATGAAGCTATTTTTTAATTGTATTTGGTTCTAATGCTCGGTTTTCTCAGCAAACAAACAGAGAAGAGAAAATTTTCAAAAAAAAAAGAAGAAACAATCTTGCATCAGAAACAAATATACAAACACAAGGGTATAAAAGAAAAATAAGAGAGAACCACAGATCGATTACAAATCAATCAGAAAAGTCTATGTATGAAAATCAAATGATAGAGATTAAAAAAAAAATCATAAAGTATGTATGAAACTCAAATGATAGAGATATAGATATAGACATAGATATGGATTCTTCACTGGAAAAAAAATGAGGGCAGTGAGTTGACAAATTGCAGAGAGCATTCGATGAAACAAGACTGATTAAAGGGATTCAAAAATAAAAAAATCGTTGTATATTGAGAGAGAGAGAGAGAGAGAGAGAGAGAGACTGACCTGGTAAGCACAATGGCAGAGCCGAAAGGGTTTGATGAACCGATCTGAAGTGAGGAGTTGCAACGATGAAAAAGGATGGTCAATCGATCGATTATATATATATATATACATGAACAGAGAGAGAGATTGAGAGATAGAGAGAGAGAGACACTAACCTGGTAAATACAAGGCGGAGGCGAAGATGAAGAGCGGCAAACCCAGGGGACGAAGTGAGGAGATGGTGGATAGGGTTTGATGAACCGATCGGAAGCTCAAGGAAACAGGAAAAGTTTTTTTTATTAAGGAAGAGGGCAACAATGAGGGAAGATCAAGGCTCAGGAAACATTTTTTTGATTTAAGAATTTCAAAATGACGTAGTTTTGTATCTTTTTTCCTTTTTGTGACCAAAATCTACTGGTAGCCAAAAGATTTCATGTCCAGCCTTTTTTTTTCGTGCTCCCGCCATCACTTTTAGCGACCACATTTTGTATTTGGTAGCAAATACTTAACTATTAACCACCAAAAAAATGCTGGACACTAAAACACCATCATCTGTGACCAAAATAAATTTTGGTGGCAGATTACTATACTTTTTGTGACCAACTAAAAATAGGTGGTCACTAAAGGTGTTTTTTCTTGTAGTGAAGCCAAGGGCTTATTTTGTGTTTTGAGTTAGTACTCTCCTTTTTGTAACCAAGTGTTGGCTTGGAAAGTTGTAAGCCCGTAGGGCATTTACTTTTGATGTCAACATGTAATACTTTTCTGATGAATACTCCGATAAATAGAATTATGCTTTATTCTCTTAAGTTTATGGATGTCTTGAATGTATGGTTTATGGGTTTATTTTGAGGGCATTACATAGCCACCACCAAAGAACCCTTTGTGAGCTTCCATTTTCCATCACCAAATTTGTTATTATAGTCTTCATCACCTAGCTTCTCAGTAGAGATCAAATTGATGTGAATTCGGGAATATGCCTCACATCTTTAAGTAACAACTTACAGCCTAAATTTGTTTCCAAGCAAACATCACCCATGCCAACAATCTTGGACAAACGTTCATTTCCCATTCGAACAGAACCATAATCTCCTTTGGTGTAGGAAGTGAATAAATCAACTTGAAAAGTCACATGAAATGAAGTGTCGTAATCAATCATCCAATTACTCTCTTGGCCCACAAAATTGACACAATCATCTTCACAAACAACCATGAGATCACCATTAGTAGTAACTACTGTTGTGTCTTCTTGCTTCTTATCCACACTTTTGTTACACATTTTCTTCTTGTTCTTGAGGTTTCGACATTCCCGCTTCATGACATGCCATTTCTCATGGCAATAATGTCATTCAATGTCTTTCTTTGAAAAAGAACCGTCTCTTCATTTGTCATGGCTTTGAGCATTACCAAGAGTCTTAATCCTCCCCCTTGTTTTGTTTCGGCCTTTGACAACAAATGCCTCTGAATGAGAAGAACTCGCTGATTTTTTTCTAGTTTCTTCATTCAACAAGCTACTAGTGACTTGGCTCATTGTGACAACTCCATCGCGTGCCAAATTACTAACAGTTACAACCAAAGTCTCCCAACTTTCTAGTAAAGAACTAAATAGCATCAAAACTTGCAACTCATCATCAAAAACAATTTTCATAGAAACAAGTTGATTAACAATACTCTTCATTTTATTCAAATGTTTCGGAATGAGGCTGCCCTTTGTATATTTTAAATTAACCAAGTTACGAAGCAGAAAAACTTTATTTGTGGCAGATTTTCTATCATAAAGACCTATTTTTTTTGCATAAATCATGCACCGAAGTTTCAGTAGCAACATGATGAAACACACTATCATCAATCCATTGACGGATAACACCAACGACTTTTCGATTAAGCCTCTTCCATTCATCATCTTTCATATCCTCGAGTTTGCCACTATCACCCTCAATGGGACCATAAGACCCACATTCTCCTCCATTGATTTACACAAACTAACGAACTCAATTAAACCATAAGCTCTGATACCAGTTGTTAGGGAAAATAGATGATTTCCCATAAAGAAATCAATCAAAAGAAATAAAAAATATTGCGGAAAAATTAAATCAACGACACAAGAATTTTTATGTGGTTTCCTTAATGTGAGGTACATCTACGGAACCATAATCCAATTCCACTAGCAACCAAGAGTATTCAAACGATTACAAACGATACATGAATGGTCTCACAAACTATGCTTAAGTGAATTTCAAATAATCACAATAGAGGAAAGACCTCACTAACTAGACAAATAAATTGTCTTCGAAACAGAATTGAAGAAAACCACAAATCTAAACCAAACCACCGCCAAATCATAAACAGATTTCAAAACTTTGCGAAAGTAACAACAAAGTGGAGCACTCTAGAACAAAACACACACTACAGCATTACGCAAAGAACCAAATTCACCGAATTAATTTCCAAGCAAACACCACCGAAAAGATCAATCAATCACTGCACACTTCAGGAAAAAAAAACCATACCAAAAAAATATATAGACTGTTGATTTTTGGGCATTTTTATCAAAACCCTAACTATTACCAAACAGATTAAAATATCCATTAATTTGAATAATGTTCATATGCTATCACTTTTTCAAGTGGTACATATTCAAAGCACTTTTGTTTTTCAAAACAAACATGAATCAAGTATTCCAATATTTGCAAAATTAGTCTATACTTGTATGTATCACATAGTAAAGTTAGACTAATAATCGGAACAAGAGCATAGAATATGAATAAGAATTGCATCATGATTAGTAAAGGCCGATCTTTGATCGGGTAAGCGGGGCTGCTCAAATGCATTTCACGACCTTCCCCTCTCGTACCTAAGTTCCTGAATCGAGACAATCTTGGTGATGACAGATAAGTAGCCTTCGGCATGAGTCATGGGTTTCCTAAATTTTCCAAAACAAAACATTCAGGTGGCGACTCTGTAAATCTGGCAAAGCAGTCCATTTTTGGCATCTGATTCAAATATCGATTTTCCAAAAAGAATTGCCGGATTTGGACTCTTTTTATGTTTTCACTATTTCACTTGGCACTTGTGAAATCAGATTCAGACCCACAAGTGGAGTTTGAGCTGTAAGGGCTATTCATTCTTCCAAAAGGGAGCGGAAAAAGCTGAGCTACAAGGTGGCACACAGGGAGGTTACATGCTCCTGGTAGACCGTTCTCTTGGGGCAGGCCAAGGATGTTACGGCTTTGGTATATAACTCTAGGTATGGGCATCTTTGATAGTTCTTGAATATTGACCAATGGGAGGTTTTCAAATTAGCCGTGGCCATAGCTTAATGGTTGGTAAAAAAATCTCTTTGGTGAGGTTTTGAGTATCACCTAAACTATTGAAATTGTTAAAATTATTATAATGGATGTTATATTTATCATGCTATTAATTTTATTATTATTTTAATTGTCATGATTATTATCTAATTATTTTCTCTTAAAAAGATTGGTAGGTTGGTTATGTTTTCTTACTGTGTTGCAAAACTTATGGCATATATTTTGTTGCCTTTGCGTTTTATGCCAGATTTTGATGAGTAAGGAATGGAAGCTGAGATTGGAGCTGCTACTAATATAGAACCTTGGCAAACTTGAAGTCAATATTTTAGCAAAATAAAATTTTGTTATCTCTTGTATTCATTATTAAGGATGTTATAATGTTGTTTACCGTTGTACTTGGACTTTAATTTTTTTTTTTTTAAGTGTTGTTAAACCTTTGGGTGTATGAGAAGTGAAAATTTCCTATCAACATGTTAAAAATTTTAATTTAATAAGTTATTTTATTATTAATTTTCCCATGATGTTCCAAAAAAAAAAAAAATTTTAGGGCATCACAGTTTGTATGAGGCCAAAGGTAATCAAGTGATTACTGGTCGGTTATGACTCAAACTTTTAGGGGCTAGTTCGGGTCATGACACTTTCAAAGTCCCTCAAAGATATCTTAGAATCCATTTCACCATTGCTCAATGTTCTTTACCCGGATTAGAGAGAAACCGACACAACACACCAACAATGTGAGCAATATCCGGTCTGGTACAAACCATAGTGTATGTCAAAGAACCAACCGTTGAAGCATAAGGAATTTTCAACATCTCTTCCTTATCTTTCTCATTTTGTAGGACATTGATTTAAACTAAGTTTGAAGTGACTCGCAAGTGGACAACCAACCGGCTTTGCTTTATCCATGTTGAACCTCTCAAGAGCCTTCTCAATGTAACTTTCTAGCGACAACCAAATCAGTCCCTTCTTTCAATCACGAACAATCTTCATATCAAGAATTGCTTTGTCGGTTCCAAATCTTTCATAACAAATGACCTGCTCAACTCCAATTTCAACTTGTTAAACCTACAATTAACATGTCATCAACATAAAGCAAAAAAATAATAAATTTTTTATCCAGAAAAATTTCACAAACACACAACGGTCCGAAGTGATTTTTGAAAAACTATTATTCATCATGAAAGATTCAAATTTTTTGTATCATTGTCGCGGTGCTTGCTTGAGGCCCTACAAACTTTTTTTCAATTTTCAAACAAATTTCTCTTTCTCTTTTTCTACAAAACCCTCCGGTTGCTCCATGGAAATTTATTCTTCAAGATCACCATGAAAAAATGCAGTCTTCACATCAAGTTGCTCAACTTTAAGGTTCATACTTGCTGTAATGCCAAATACAACCCGAATAGTAGACATCTTCACAATCGGTGATAAAATTTCATCAAAGTCAACACCTTTCTTTTGCCTAAAACCTTTCACAACAAGACATGCCTTGTAGCTTAGATTGTTGTCATCATTCTTCAATTTGAAGACCCACTTATTTTTCAGAATTTTCCTCCCCTTAGGCAAATTTACCAAATCATAAATGTGGTTTTCAAGCAAGGAATTCATTTCCTCTTCCATGGCCTTTTTCCTATCACTTTTTTATGCATGCTCAATTCCTTTTTGGTAGCTCTTAGGCTCTCCTTGATCAGAAATCAACACAAATTCATTGGGAGGATATTTGTCGAGGTTATCGATCCCTTGTAGATTTCCTCAACTCAAGTTGTGGCGGCAGTTCTTGAGTTTCATGCTATTCCTTAATTTCAAGCTCAACTTCATTTGGAGTAGTATCATCATCTACATCTTCAAGAGGGGGCTGCAAATCTCCTTTATTTTCATCATCCACCCAAGACAAAGCAAACAGATCCATGTCAATGAGATCACTAGTTTTTTTATTCCGATTGATCACCGTTGCCAAAGTCTTTAATTGTTTGGTCTTCTAGAAACATAACATCGTGACTTTGAATAAT
This sequence comes from Camellia sinensis, assembly GCF_004153795.1. Taxonomy (NCBI): domain Eukaryota; kingdom Viridiplantae; phylum Streptophyta; class Magnoliopsida; order Ericales; family Theaceae; genus Camellia; species Camellia sinensis. The sequence goes on along the minus strand of NW_021028838.1, from coordinate 254,708 downwards.
TTTCTTGTCAATCGGATCTCACAATCTAAAACCAAATTCATCACGCCCGTAGCCAAGAAAAATGCATTGCATTGACTTATTATCAAGCTTGAACCTCTCATCCTTTGGAATGCGAACAAAAGCTCGACAACCAAAAACTCATAAGACACATCTTTGCTGGTCTAAACTCTTTCGAGAACATCATCACTCAAAGGATAGAAAAGAGATAAATTGATCACGTCAACCGCTGTCATTGCCTCACCCCAAAAAGATCCTGGCAATTTAGCATGTAAAAGCAAACACCTTGTTCCTTCCACAACGGTGCGGTTCATCCTCTTGGCACCGCCATTTTGTTGAGGAGTCTTCCTAATTGCCTTTTGATGCCAAATACCTTGGTTGCGACAATACTCATCAAATGACCCAATGTATTCCCCATCATTGTCCGTCCGAATGCACTTCAATTTCAGTATCGTTTCTCTTTCAACCATGGCTTGAAAATGCTTAAGCACATCTAGAACTTAATCTTTAATTTTTAGTGCAAAAACCCAAACTTTCCTTGAATAATCATTAATGAAAGTAACAAAACAAAGTGCACCACTATGTGCTCTAACTTTCTAAAGACCACACACACCGAATGTACTAACTTCAAAACATTTTCTTTTGTAGTAGCAACATTTTTATGAAAGGAAACTCTATGTTATTTAGCCGCCAAGCTATGAACACAAGTTTTAAGATGCGTATTTTTCAAACCGAGTAGAAGCTCTTTCTTGAACAAAACTTGCAGCCCATTTTCACTCATGTGCCCAAGTCATTTGTGCCACAATTTAGTAGAAGCATCATCCTCAAGTGCATTGACAACATCTTTACAAATTTTTTCTTGCATCGAATAAAGTGTGTGAGTCTTCTTGCACTTAGCCTATAGCGATCTCGATTTTGCCTTTCTTTGTTTATTGTACTCCGGACTTGGTTCCGTGAGTGTGTGGTGGTCATATTCTCATTTCTAACCTTTACTCTTTATATTTGAGTCTTGGGTTGTGTTGGGCAGGTTGGGAACAAGTTGGTTGTGTTTAGAAACCAAAAGTTGATGCCCAGATTTTGGCCATCACGCTCGAGCGGGGCTTTTGATGCTCGAGCGGGCCTTTTGTTTTGCTTCTCCGCTCGAGCGGGAGTTTTGATGCTCGAGTGTGATTTTCCATCTCCTAGTATTTTTTCTCTGCAAGTCATCGGACGCTCGAGCGGGGCTTTTGACGCTCGAGCGGGACCCTTTGATTTTGTTCCTCCGCTCGAGCGGGGATTCTGATGCTCGAGCGGGGACCATGGTCTGCAAAACTTCTGGAAGTGTGTAATCGACGCTTGAGTGGCACGTTTCACGCTCGAGCGTGAGTCTGTGTCTGGCGCTCGAGCGGGGAGTTTCACGTTCGAGCGGGGTGACTTTTATATCAGTCTCAAAAGTGACTTTTTGGATCACTTTTCTTTGACTCTTTCTCTCTCTAACTTTTCAAAACCTCCATTAGAGAGCTCCTCACTCTAAACTTTAACTTCTCTCTAGGGTTTGATCTAGTTTGAGTGATCTTTTACCTTAGTGTCTTTGTAAAAAGTGTAGAGCTTGGCTTGGGCTACATTTCCATCCGAAAATCTTGGGTTTTGGAGCATTTCAAAATTCTTCACCTTCTCCATTTGGTCTCATCTTTTGAGGTAGGGATAACTACTCGTTTTTATGATCTTTGACATAAACTTTTGGCCATTTTGATTTAATGTTGAAGTCGGGTGATTTTGGGTGTTAGAGTTTCAACATGAATAAAGACGAGTTTTGCTATTTTGACCAATATATGTATATCTTGGGTCTTAAAATGAGCTTATTGATGTTGTTGTTAATATTTGAGCATTTTGGTCAATTTTAGAAAATAGAGAGGAAAGCCCTAATTTTATGATATGAATTAATTTGCATAATTAATTTGGAAAGTCATGGAAATACGAATTTGAGTTGGAAATAATGAAATTGGCTTATTATGAGATTGAATGGTGGAGTTGGATTTATTAATCATTCACCTTTGAAAATGTTGGTAATTCATCTGTTGAGTGTAGACACCCCATTTTTGACCGTCCTCAAGACTTGGACGTCACCGTTTGAACACTCGGTGATCATCCATGTTTGTGTTCGTTTGGAGTTCCCGGAAGTCTCGGCTACGCGCCTTGCCTCAGGATCTCCGAACTCGACCGTTTAGTGTCTGGTTTTGCACCAAACACTTGCATTTTGCCTTGGAAGGGCAGGGAATGCCTTGTGAGGCATCCCCACACACCACCGGCAGTGGCTAGAGGCCACCGGCTGATTTTGCTGCCATCGGCACTTTTTATTGCCGGTCGGCACTGTTTGTTGCCGGTCGGCATTGTTTGTTGCCGGTCGGCACTAAATTTTGTCAAAATGACATTTTTGGGCAGCCGACCACTGTTCATCCACTTTATTGAGATATTTTGTGCCAGCTGTGATAGCTGGCACCGACTCTGCCTCCCTCCATACACGTGTATGGAGGGATGTCCCTCTAAGCAAGCTTGTTGTGTAAGCTTTGCAAGAGGGACCTCTATAAGAGGAAGGCTCTCCTCTTTGATCTAGGTTAGAAAATTTAGAGGCAAAAACCAGAGCTTACACTTATAGATACAACCTATCTCTATAGTTCCTTCTCTCCCTCTCTTTGTGTGTGTTTCTTGGCCTAAAAGTGTAATTTTACCTTACTTTTGCACCATTACACACACCATTACACCTTGCTCCGAGATTGAGGGACTTGGGAGGTTGATTCTTGAGTTTTTGGACTGATTTTGATCAAAAGAAGAGGGCTGGACCATTTTTTCTTCAAAGGATCTTCAAGGGTGAGCACTTTACTTTAGATTCCCCAAACTTGCAATAGTTTTTTACCTATCTTGCTTGCTGATTTAGCTCTTGTGTATAACATAAAAAGGCTTACATTTTCATGCTTTAGAACTTTCATTAAGGTTGTTTTGTGGTTTGAGTGCAAACTCACCTTGTTAGGCTCTATTTGGCCCCCTTTTGTGCTTCCCTTGTGAGGCCTTGTTTGTTTGAGTGTGTTGGTATTTTCACCACTAAAAACCAGTTGATTTTTAGTGATAAAAAAGGTGGTTTGAAGTCTTTCATAGGGGAGGGACACCCCTCTCCCTTCATTCTCTTATTTCCTTACACTTTGGCTTAAAGGGTAACATGCATGCTTGCTTGATTTTTGCCTTATTTCAGAACTTTTTGGGTGTTTTTGGGTCATGTGGGATCTCTGTTTTTGGCCGGATCCATGGCCCTTTGCATGCTTAGTATACTTGCTTTACATCCCCCTATATGGCCTAGGAAGGCACCTTGTGTTTAGGCCATGATTCTTGCATGTGTTGGCTTAGATCCATGAAGGTCTTGGCTTATTTTTATCATGTTTAAGGTCTGTTAGCTATGCATTTCAGTCATGCTTGCCTTGTTTGATGTTATCCCTTTGTGTTTTGGCTTGTAAGCTTTGAGCATGTTGACCTCTAGCATGCATGGTTGTGATCATCCTCATGATTTGGCATCATTTAGGACCACATTTCAGTCCAAGAATCATGTTTGTATGTGTGCATGTATGATCTCTTTCATGCCTTGGGGGTGTGCCCTTTTGTGCCTACACATGAGCCTTGGTGCATATGCCCTTTTGGAGCCACTTTAGTTGTCATATTAGGAGGTTTTTTTTGAGTCCCTCCTTGCATGTGAAATTCTTTTTTTTACTTGTCTTAATCATGCCATGAGTGGTCATGTTGGTGGGAGGGGAATGCCTCCTTTTTGTGCCTTAACCTTAGGGCCTTTGGTTTGCTTGTTGGCATGAACATTGGTCCACCTTTTGGACACTTTTTGCCATTGTTTTGGGGTGGATCAAGACCTGCCCCTTTGCGGTATAAGGCTCTCTTGCATGATTGTTTCATGTTTATTGCATGATTGTTTCATTAATGTGTTGTTCCATGCTAACCTTGTGGCAAATTGGTCCATGTTTTGCATCATATTTGCACCTTGCATGCTTAGCATTGTATGCTTGCCATATTAGTTGCATGGCACTTGATATGCCTCGCATCTTGTCATCATGTTGCATTTTGAGTAATGTTTGCATAACATGCATTGCATTACTTGGTTTGGGGTGTCAAACCAAGTGTGAGAATCAAGGAACATTCATACTACAAGTGATGTAATGTGTCTTGATTCCCGGTCACCGGGGCCTTTGACTTTGACATGATAAGGCCTTGGCTCTCATTTGCGTGTCGCATGCATCTTTACATCAAGTGGCAAATTTGATCCCTTGAGCTATCATGCACCATTGATGGCTTGAGGATCGAGGGTCATGCTTCCTTGAGTTCAAAGCATGATAGGAAGCATGATCATGCTCACATATGCCTGAAACCCCATGCCATGCACTGTCTGTTTTCTGTTTGCTGTCAAAACTGTCTTCTGCAGGAAGTTTCTGCCGACCGGCAGAATTTAGTGCCAACCGACAATATTTGAATGGCCGGTAAATCCAAACAATGCCGATGGAAATCCTGGACTGCCGGTGGGAATTCTGTCTAGCCGGTGGTGCTCTGCAACATTCAAGGAACCTGTCCTAGGGTTTTGGCAATTTTCAGAAAGACAGGGCAGTGTAAACAGAGGTGGCAGAGATATGGTACGGGTTTTCCAGGCGGGCCGGGTTCCGAGCATGCATCGTTCACGCATCTCGAGGCAGAGGCTGCGGCCATCCTCTTCTTTCCTTTGCATTCTTCTTATTAAATAATTAGAAATTCTGTAATAATTTATTTATTTATTATTCGGACTGTAATATTTATTTGGTCCCTCCGAGCGAGGGCAATTATGTAATAAGTGTGCGTGAGTGTGTGTATGTCTTCTAACCTCACGTCTTTCTTCCCTTTTATTTACCTGCTTATGATGGTAGATTAGGGCATGTTTAATTTAGCATACCTTATGCTATGCATGCGTGCATTCATGCATTTGTATTACATGTATTGCATTGCATTAGCCTCGACATCACGCTAACTGCATTTGGTACTTTAATTCAAAAATTGAATATGTGATAGTTGATCGCATTTTCACATGTCATGTTTAGGTTAAGCCGAGCCTACTTTAATTGCATCCTGTATGTGTTTGCAATTAGACAAATTAACATGAACAGGACACGCACGTATTTTGCTAACTAGTTTATTGTTTTGGCACAGAGTACGATGTAAGTATTATGTTTTAGCATCCCGCATGCGTGTGAGTGTTGCCATGAACAGTATGCTTGCCATGTGGCTAAATCTTACGTGAGATAAACTATTGAATGCCTGTGGGTAAGGTTGGATTGTTTAATTGGAAAAAACTCATTGAAACCGTGTTAGCCTACTTGCAGTAGCAAATCCCAAAAGCGTCTTCTTTTCAAAAACACCGGTATGCAATGTTTATTTCCAAATTAGGCAATCTAGTCTATACTTGTTTGCCTGCGCGCACAACATAGTAATTTCAGGCTAATAATCGGTATAAGAACACATAAATTTTTCCAAAATCAGAATATCACGGTTAGTAGAGGCGGTCTTTGAACCGGGCGAGAGGGGGTGCTCATAGCTGACCTTCCCCGATCGTACCCAAGCTCCCGAGCCGAGACAAACTCCGGTGATAAACGGACATTGGCCTCTCGGCGCCGAGTCAGGGTTTCCTAATTCCCCTTAAAAAATATTTAGGTGGCGACTCTGTATCTGGCAAAGCAGTCTATGTTTGGCACTACTATTCTTCAAAAAATCTGTTTCTCAAAACGATTTGCCAGATTTGGACTCTTTGGTTCAGATTAAGAACCGTGACAACAAATCGGGAGTCCGAACTGTAGCGGGGCCCCTCGCGGACTGGTTACATTAAGGCATTTATTATCTGTTTAGAAATAATTGCTTTGGGCTATCGTGGAGGATAGTCTTGATTGTTGTAGACATTGTATGATGATTAGGTGAATTGAAACTAATCGATTGAATATGTCATTGAATATGACGGTTGGAATAATACATCGAATGTGTGTATTGATTGATCGTGTATATGATAATTGTTTATATACATTGTATTGTGTGGGAGGAAATAGGGATGTACTCCACGTTTAAGAGAAGATAGGGGATGGACCTCCTAAACCAGATATTATTTGGGAGGTAATAGGGGATGGACTCCATTGATACAACAAATCTGTGTATCATTTATGAAGTATGTAAGTGTTTAATATGAGTTATCTCATGTAATTGTAAATTGTGGAAGTGTTTTTTTTATGAGTCTAATCTCATTTAGATTGGTTGATATTGGGAAAGGTTTTAACATGAGCCGTAAGCCTCATGGGTAATTGCTTGGCCAGGTTCTAAGCCATGTTCATAAATTGAAAATTGTTAAGTAAAGGAAAGTGGAAATGAGGCCAAGGACAATATTTGTCATGGACAGGGTAATAGTTTATAAGTTGATTTATAAGTGGTAATATTATCAAGATGCTAATGTTTTAGTTATTGCTCATATTATGTTTAGCATATCTCTACTGGGCGTTGGCTCACCCTATATGGGACAATTATTCAGGTGCAGGTGATATGCTGCCTCCAAGGATGTGAGCTTGGGAGGTTGTAGAAGCTGAAGCTTTCCTTTTGTGATTATTTTTGTGTATTACATGTATATCAAGCCAAGGGCTTACTTTGGTGTTTTTGAGTTAGTACTCTCCTTTTTGTAACCAAGTGTTGGCTTGGAAAGTGTAAGCCCGTAGGGCATTTACTTTTGAATGTCAACATGTAATACTTTTCTGATGAATACTCTTATAAATAGAATTATGCTTTATTCTCTTACGTTTATGGATGTCTGAATGTATGATTTATGGGTTTATTTGAGGCGTTACTAATAGCGACCCGGTCTTTTCCCATTTGATTATTGTATCCGGACTTAGGTTCCGTAGATTCTGTCATTGTATAATGGTTGTTGTTGTTGTTCTTATTTTCTCTTTTGGAATTATAGGATGTGTTAGGCAGGTTTGTTCAGGTGTGGTTGGGTTTAGAACCAAAGTGTTGCTGTCCAGGTTTTTTGGTTCTTCGCTCGAGCGAGGAGTTGTTCACTCGAGCGAGAGGTAGTGTTGATTTGGACCTGTAGCTGTGCATTCTTGGCTCGAGCGAGCTTTTCTTCGCTCGAGCGAGTTAGTTCATCTCTTCGCTCGAGCTATAGTTCCTTCGCTCGAGCGTGTGTCTGGGTTCTGACCTGAGGGTTTGAGTTCTTCGCTCGATCGAGCTTTCTTTCGCTCGAGCTGAGCTTTTGGGTTGTTGGCTCGAGCAAGGCTTCCTTGGCTCGAGCGTAGTTTCTCTGTGTCTGGTCGCTCGAGCGACCAAGTCTTCGCTCGAGCGAGCCTGTCAGTTTAATAACACAGCAGCGGGATGATCAGTCTTTTTCATTTCTTTTGATTCCAAACCCTAGGACCGACTTCTCTCTCTCCCTACTCACCTTCTTTCTTAGATTTGATCCACTTAGGGTGTGTGTCTACCCTAGATCCTTCATTAAAAAGATAGAGTGAGGCAAGGGCTAACCATTAATCAGCATTTGCGATTTGGAGCAACTTTGGTATTGGGCACTCATCTCTTTCTTCACTTTTTGGGTTGTTTTTCTTTGAGGTAGGGATTTCCTACTCCATTTTAATAGTTTTGTTCTAAGTTTTGGTATTTTAACAATGTTGGGGATACTTTGGTAAATTTTGGGAAAAACCCTAGTTGTATTATTGAATTAATTTGTATAAGTAATTCATGGAATTGGAAAAGAGGTTAAATTCATGGAATTCATTGATTAAATGGCGTAATTGGGTAATTGGTATCATTTGTCTATTGAAATTGTTGACAATAGTTATTTTCAGTTTAGAAATAACTGTTTGGGCTATCGGTAGAGGAATAGTCGTGATTGTTAGACATTCATGTGGATTAGGAAATAACTAAAACTAATCACATTGGTTAAGTCATAATTTTGACTATGGCATTGATACAGAAAAATACGTGTATTGATTGAGCATTGCAATTTGCATATACATTGTTTGTGTGTGGGAGAGATAAGGGGATGTACTCCACGTTTAGGGGAAGATAGGGGATGGACCTCTAAACCGGATTTTGTTTGGGAGGAGATAGGGATGGACTCCATTAGCATCACTTTTATGTGTGCTTATTTATATAGAAGTGTTTTATTGTACAGCACATAAATGTTGTATCAATCTGGAAGTATGAAGTGTTTGATTTGAGCTTGAGTCTCATTTGTTGTTAATATTGGAAGGATGTAAATATGATATATGTGATTCACTGTTATAAGTTGGCCAGTTTCTGAGCCATGTTGATAAAACTGGAAAGTAAAACGTATCTTTGGCAATAATGTTCATGAGTCCTGTAAAATGAAAGTAATTGATTATTTTGGGGTTAACCATTCCTGTTGAATGCTATTGCTTATTCATTTGCTTAATGTGTTTAGTATATTCTACGGGCGTGTGCTCACCCTTATGGGAAACATCATTTTTCAGGTTCAGGTGATAAACTACCTCCAAGGGACTTAGCTTGGGAGGTTTGGCTTCTGGATTGGAAAGAAACTACCTTTATTAATTGTCTTTAGTTTTTATTACAATGTAAACATCCAAGCCTAGGGCTTTTCTTGTATTGATTTTTAGAACTCATATTTTTTTGTATCCAAGTGTTGGCTTGGGAAAGATGTACCTTAGGGGCATTTTTTTCGATATTACATGTAATGCTTTAATTAGTATTATCTGATGAATGAATTTCAAAATTGTCTTTCTTTAATAATGCATGTCAAAATGTTATATAATGGTTAATTTGAGGGCGGTGACAACTTGGTATCAGAGCGTACTGGGTTTTTGATACTTGGGGGTACGTGGGAAGTGATTAGTATCACATTTGGGGTTTCGTCTCGTTGATAGAGGACTTAGTGTAAATGTTATATGCTTAATGTGATAAACATTTTTATGTGATTATGTGGGTATGGAACGTAGTTTCTAGGATGTTGAATTGGACCCTTGAGTTTCTTAGTAGTCCTTGGTTGGAAAGGCACTTGATCACTGCTGCTCCAACCGGAACTATAGTAAACCCTTTGGGACTGATCATTATCCGGGATGAAATTCCGTAGGTGCTTAGTGATTATGTGCTACGTGGAATGAATTAATTGTTGTCATTGCATTAGGAACGCGAGTGTTTAGCTTCGGCAACATTTATTAATGTGCTAATTTCTTTGTTTCCTTATTAGGATGTCAGACGAGGAACGAGGACGCGTAGGCGTGGTAGGCCGGGTAGGCAGGAGGTGCCTGTGCCAAGGAGATTCCGGCAGTTCAAGAGGGAAATTGGTCAGGCAAATGTGGCCGAGCCCAGTAGGCCAGCAAGGCCATGGGGCTTAGCCCGAGAGAAGCAGGGGCATTCAGGGAGTCAGTAGCAATTCTCAGAGCTGAGAATCAAGCTCAGGCTGTGATTTGCGATGCAGGACCTTTCCTTTCTGAAGAGGGAGTTCTTCCGGTCTAATCCGATGAATTTGTGGGTGATCCCTAAAAGAGCCACTTAAGGCAGATGAATGGCTCGAACAGACAACGAGACGTTTGAGATGCTTGGCCATCGAAGACGAGGATTGAAAGTGGACCTTGGCATCTTTCCCAGTTGAAGGGGGATGCAAGGTCAGTGGTGGATAGTTTACTAAGGGCGTATAGGAAGGTACATGGGAAGGCTTTTGTGAATGCTTTCCACAGGAGAAGTTCTTATCTCCTAGCAGTCAAGGGAGAAGCTGCGAGACAGTTTTGTCAGCTTAAGCAGGCGAGTTCTTCAGTGGCCGAATTTGAGGCTGCATTACTAGTTTGTCCAGGTTTTGCACCTGAGTTTGGTGGCGTCTGAGGAACCCCGTTGGTAAATTGAAAGTTTTGAGAAGAATTTGAGGCGTGGCCTCAAAAGCTGAGAGTTGGGGGAACTATGATTCGGGAGTATGGGCGTATGGTTGATGCTGCAACCCACATGGAAATCATGATGGCAGGAGGAGGAGGAAGGGCAAAGGGGCTCCAAGAGGAGTCAGGATGGTCAGAATGATGGTAGGAAGAACAGACGGGTTTTTAATTCCCAGCAGTCTCAGGGTAGCTTTTCCCTCGATCGACTTTTCCTGTACCAAGTGTTAGTTCGGGGAAAGCAGCCAGGGAGACATTACCTGTTCAAGTGTGGCCAGCTAGGCCACAAGTCCTCCAGTTTGTCCTCAGAGGGAGGAGTTTCAGAAGAGCAGCATCTTCTTCGGCTCGATCTCAGAGCCCAGAATCAGGGCAGAGGTCGCCACTCTCGTGTTATCAGTGTGGTCAGCCAGGGCATATGAAGAGGTATGCCCGCAGTTGGTTGGCACAATCTGGTGCCTGGTTTGAGGCCGATTTCAGGGTCAGCAGCCAGCTCAGTCGGGTCAGGCCCTCAAAGCCAATCAGGGGCCTTCATCGTCTCAGTCGGTGCAGCAAATCTTATGCTCCTAGGTTGAGCAGGTTGATCAAGGTCGTCTGGGCGCGTGTATGCTGTTTACCGCGCAGGATCTTGTGCCGACCATCCAAAGTTGTGAGAGGTACCTTCTTGTTTTGCCAACTCGGTTGCTAATGTTTTGATTGATACGGTGCCATCTCATTCCTTTGTGTCCTGCTGTATTTGCATCTGTTTTGGAGTTGGAGTTAGCACAGCCCTAGCATCTCCTACTTTGTGTAGTTCCACCTCTTGGGGGTGGAATTGATTTTGAAACAAGGGCGTTAGGGTTGTTGATATAGAGGGTTTTATTATCAATAGAACCCATTTCCCTTTGGTAGTTATGCCTATGAGGGGTTTCGATGTTATTTTGGGTATGGACTGGTTATCTCAATACCGGCCAGTTTATTGATTGCTACGCCAGAGGGTCACTTGTTTGTACCGTGAGCGGAGAGTATTTTCATTTCTGGGGGACGGGTTGGTGAAGTTTGTTGCCACCGGTTTGTTTCCGAGGAAGGGAGGTGAGGCTTAGTGGGCAGACAGCAAACCTTTTGATTTAAAGGAAGGATAATGAGACTCAGATTGTGTTGCCCCAAAGGTGGTTTTGGTAGTACTCGGAAGCCTTCCCCGAGACTTAATGGTTTTTGCCACCGCATTCGGGAGATTGAGTTCTCTAATTGGAACCTAGTGCCCGGCACGGCGCTGAATTCCCCATGGCAACCTTTATCGTTTGCCCGCGAGTTAGTTTGAGTTGAAAGAACCGCCAACTCCCAGGAGTTGTGCTAGAGATAAGGGCTTTTATACTCCTAGTGTTTTCCACCGGGGGAGCACCGGCCCTCTTTGTTAAAAGAAAGGTTGGGTGGCCTTTGAACGTTGGTAATAGATTTATCGGGAATTGAATCGGGCCCTACGGGTTAAAAATAATATCTAATGGCCCTCGGTAGATGATTTGTTTGACCTTGAAAGGGTCCCGTGGTTTCTCTAAGATAGACTTGAGAATCGGGTTTTTCACCACCATTGAGGGCAGAGAAGAGGAATTATCCGAAGAACGGCAATTCCGTGACGCCGTAAAATGGCCATTAATGAGTTTTTTGGTGATGCCATTCGGGCCTCACCAATGCACCGGCAGTTTTATGATGGAAAACCGGAATCTCCGGGAATTCCCTGGATCGTTTGGTAGTCGTTTTTTTTGGGACGACATCCTTTAAATCTATTTTCGCCTTTCTGAGGAGGAAGCACGAAGGCACATTTGGAGGTGGGTTGGGCTTGGAATTACTAGAGCCCTAGGCCTGTATGCCAAAGTTTTGGGGAAGTTGTGAGTTCTGGCTTGAAAGAAGTCCCCAAATCTTAGGCCATGTGTTAATCCGTAAAGGAGTGGTCTTGTTGAATACATCCAAGGTAGAGCCAGTGCAAGGATTGGGCCACAGCCCCTAAGAGTGGTATTGAAGATTTTCGCCAGTTTTCTGGGATTAGCCTGGGCTATTACCGGCGTTTTGTGAAAGATTCTCCAGGAAGCATACCGTTTGACCTAGACTGAACTCGGAAAGGGAAGTCCAAAAATTGTTAGGAAGTGAGAACTGTTGGAAAAAGTCCGTTTCCAGGAGTGAAAGTTAGACCTGACTACCCGCTCCGCAGTATTGATTATCCCAAGAGAAGGTGGTTTATTAACGGTCTATTGTGCGCTCTCACGAGAAGGTTCCCCTGGGTTGTTGTAGTCATGCAAAGAGGAAAGTAGTTTGGCCTTGAGCCCTCTCGTCAGTTGACAATCACGGCAGAAAATACCACCTAACACATGAAAAATCTAGAGTTAGCCAAGCTGTTTGAATTAGCTTTTGAAGATTTTTGGAAGGCAATATCTTTAATGGTGAGAAATTCGGGAGTGTTCTCCGGATCAAGAGTTTAAGTCTTAATTTACACAAGAAAGAACCTTTAAACTTGAGGCAGAGGAGGTTGTAGGAGTTTTCATAGGGAATTATGACTTTAAAGTTTGCCAATTATCATCCGGGAAAGGCCCCATGTGGTGGCCGAAGCCTAGCAGGAAACCTGTTTGGTTGAACCATAGGCTAGCATAGCCTATCCGAGAGTGGGAAGATTTTGGGTTGCATCTTTGGAGAAAGTTGATTTCACTTAGGTGAAACCGTTGAGGCCCGCCGCCTTGTTTCGTTCTTTGTGCACAGCCTACACTTTGTACTTCGTAGGTTAAGAGCCTTCAGAGAGTGGTTGAAAGCCTTGAAAGGTAGAATCTCCCGTGGAGAAAGAATTTCCGGTTGGAGAAGGTTTGAGAAGGGTTGGACCTGTATGCCCGACCCTAATGTGGGGAGACTACCCGAAAACGTCAGTCCGTTTTGTCCGGAGGTCTTGGCCGAGAGGAGTTGTACTCCGAGAGTTTTCATCATTCACGCCTTGGCGGTGCATCCGGGGACAGGCACTAAAGATAGTTAAATCGGGATTTTTGGGTCCGTCAGTTTCGGGTGCGGGGTTAATGAAGAGAAGAATGTGGCCCCCAGCTTTTCGTATCCTAAAGTGTCTTACTTTGGTCAGCAGTGAAGGCCCGACATCAGAGGCCAATCCGGGTTTTGCAACCCCTTGCCCCTATTGCCGAGTGGAATGGGACATGGTCACATGGACCTTCCGTTGTAGGGTCTTTCCGAGGACCAAGCGGGGTTAGTGAGCCTAATTTGGGTGGTTTGGAATGACCGATTGACTAAGTCGGCCACTTTTAGTTTCTAATGCCTGAGAGAATTTCGGTAGAATCACTTGCCGACTTGTAATTATTCGGGACATAAGTGTAAGGTTTAACCACGGGTTCCAGTGACGATCGCCTCAAAATAGAGATCCTCGTTTTACTCCCAGGTGTGCAGAGTTTGCAGAGTGGCCCTTAGCAACTAAAGTTGACCTTCTTTACACGCTTATCAATCCTCAGACTTGATGGAAACAAGTCCAGCGTAATTCAGATACTTGAAAGCGATATCCACGGGGTTTGGTTGGTTTCGTTAGACTTTTTATGGGTGGCTGGGAGAGGCACTGCCCCCGTTTGGGTTGGGGAGGTTGCTACAACAACAGTTTTTCCCAATTCTTAGTATGGGTAATGCACCTTTTTGAGGCCTTGTTAATGCCGACCGGTGTAGAATCCTCCCCTGTTTTTGTTGGGCTGAAGGTGGGTGAAAGCACCTCTGTGGGGTCCGGAGTTGGTGAGGGAAAAGACGGAGGAAAGTTTGAGCCCTTTAATCCCTTAAGAGGCTTGGGTTTAACAGCACAGAGTCCCGTCAGAAATCCTTAATGCCGACCGTAGGAGGGAAGACACCCTTGGTGTTGTGGAGGTGGGATCAAATGTCTTTCTGAAGATATCACCTAAACGGGGTTTGGATGAGGTTGGGAAGAAAAGTGGGAAGTTTGCCCCTCGATTTCCATTGGTCCCCGTTTTGAAGACCTTGAGAGGATTTGGCGAGGGTTTGCCCCTTATCGTTTTTAGCTTTGCCGCCGCAGTTGTTCTTTGGAGTACATGACGTGTTCAATGTGAATAGCTTTGTCGGAAGTATGAAGCCGGATCCATCCACATGTGTTGGATTGGACCGTTTTAGTGGTTGATGTGGAATTTCCCCGTATGAGGGAAAGACCGTTTTCGGTATTGGATAAGGCGGGAATCAAGTTTTTGCCGAGGCCAAGCAGACCACCCATTGGTAAAAGTTTCTGGAAAACATAATGGAGTGGGAAGGAAGCCACTTTGGAGCGGAAATTGGAAAGTCCCGCGAAAAATACCGGACAATTGTTTTTTATTCAGTTGTAATTCTATATTTAGATTTTGTAATTAGTTTGAAACTTACAGCTTTGCTAGTGCTTAGGTTGTTACAACGTTGAATATGTTTGGAAATGGGGTGTAAACTTGAAACTGCGTCATTAATAAGAGTTTAGTAATAGTATTGCATATGCCTGAATTTACATTGCCTAAGTGTGTTATTGTATGTCATGTAATTTAATATAAATAGGATTGTTTAGCATGAAGGAATAATGCAATAATAAATGAAATCAGATTTGAAATTAATGTGTTGTTATATATGGTAGAGAATGCCTTCTTTGATAAAGAGATGAATGAACCCAGTATTTTTGGTCAAGAATGTTTTACTAGTTTAAAAAAAAAAAAAATCTGGTTATAAAAAAACTTATGGCTTAATTCGGGACGAAATTCTTTGGAGGGGGAGTTCATAACGACCCGGTCTTTTCCAGTTTTGAATTAGTATCCGGATTAGGTCCCCGTAGATCCCCTGTTCATTGTTAGATATGGTTGTTTGTTGGTTGTTCCTTATTTTTCTTCTTTGGAATAATAGGATTTTTTAGGCAGGTTTGTTTTCAGTTGGTTGGGGTTTTGAAAACCAAGTGTGCTGTCCCAGTGTTTTGGTTCTTTAGCCTCGAGCGAAGGAGTTGTTTTCGCTCGAGCGAGAGGGTTAGTTGTTTTGATTTGGCCTGTAGCTGTTGGCCTTTCTTGGCAAATCGAGCCGAGCTTTTTCCTTCGCTCGAGCGAGTTAGGTTCAATCCTCGCTCCGAGCTATATCTTACGTCTCATGTCGTGTGTCCTGGGTTCCTTGACCTGAGTTGAGTTCTTCGCTCGATCGAGCTTTCCCTTTCGCTCGAGGCGGCCCTTTTGGGTGTTTTGGCTCGAGCAAGCTTCCTTGCTTCGAGCGTAAGTTTCCTCTGTGGTTTCTGTCCCGCTCGAGCGGACCAAGTTTCCTCGCTGAGCCGAGCCTGTCCAGTTTTATATACACAGCAAGCGGGATTTAATCCAGTCTTTTTGCATTTTTTCTTTTTGAAATCCACAACCCTAGGATCCGACTTCTCCTCTCTCCCCTACTCACCTCTTTCTTAGATTTGATCCACTTAGGGTGTGGTTGGTTCCAACCTCAATATCCTTCATTAAAAGAAGATAGGGTGGAGGCCAAGGGGCCTACCATTTAATCTGAGCATATTTGCGATTTGGAGCACGGGTATTTGGGCACTCCATTCTCTTTTCTTCACCTTTTGGGGTGTTTCCTTGAGGTAGGATTTCACTCCATTTTATAGTTTTTTGTTCCTAAGTTTTGTATTTTAAACATTTTGTGGGGAATACTTGGGTTAAATTTGGGGAAAAACCCCTAGTTGTAATATGAATTAATTTGTAAAGTAATTCCCATGGAATGGTGAAAAGAGAGGTTAAAATTCAGAAATTCATTGGAATTTAGTGGCGTAAATGGGTATTTGGTTTATTCATTTGTCTATTTGAATTGTTGACATAGGTATTTTTTCAGTTTTAGAAAAATAACTGTTTTTGGGCCTATCGGTGGGAAGGATAAGTCTGATTGTGTAGACATGCCATGTGGAAATAAGAAATAACTAAAACCATCACATTGGGTAAGTTTCCATTAATTTGACTAATGGGCAAATGGAATACAGAAAATACGTTATTGATGAAAGCATTGCCATTTTGCATACCATTCTTTGTTGTGTGGGAAGGAGAATTAGGGAATGTTACTCCCACGGTTTTAAGGGGAAAAAATAGGGATGGGACCCCTCTAAACCGGATTTTTTGGGGTTTTGGGAGGAAGAAATAGGGGAGGAACTCCAATTAGCAATCCACTTTTATGGTTGGTGCTTTAATTTAATTTATAAGAAATGGGTTTTATTGTACAGCACTAAATGTGGGTTATCAATCCCTGCAAGTTATGAAAAGTTGTTTGATTTGAAAAGCTTGAGTCCCTCAATTTTGTTTTTTGTTTAAATATTGGAAAGGATGTAAAATATGATTTATATTGGTGATTTTCACTGTTTTTATAAAGTTTTGGGCAGGTCTGGAGCTCCATGGGTTGAAATAAACCCTGGAAAAGTAAAACGTAATCTTTGGGCAATAAATGTCATGAAAAGTTTCCTGTTTAAATGAAGTTAAATTGAAAATTAATTTTTTGGTTTTAACCATCCTTTGTTGAAATGCCCTTAATTGCCTTTATTCATTGCCTTTAATAATGTTGTTTAGTAAATATTTCTACTGGGCTTTGTGGCTCACCCTTTAATGGGACATCATTTTCCAGGTTCAGGTGGGGGAATAAACCCTACCTTCCAAGGACTTTAAGCCCTTGGGGAGGGGTTTGGCCCTTTCTGGATTTGGAAGAAGACCCTACCTTTAAGTTTTTAATTTGGTTTCTTTTAGTTTATTATTACATGTAACATTCAAGCCCTAAGGGCTTTTTCTTGTAAAATTGTGGGATTTAGAACTCATAATTTTTTTTGTATCCAAGTGTTTTTTGCTTGGAAAGAATGGAAGCGCCTGTTAGGGCCCATTTTATCGAGTAATTACATGTTTGCCTTTTTAAATTTAGTTATTACTCCCCTGAAATGGAATGAAATTCCATAAATTGTCCCCTCTTTAAAATAAATGCATGTTCCAATGTTTTTAATATAATGGTTTTAATTTTGGAAAGGCGGTGGAACAGTTACAATACCACCAACCAAGAAAACCCTTGAAGCCTTCCCCATTTTTTCCCATCACAAAATTTGTTTTTATTAATAAGTCCCTTTTCATCAACCTAGCTTCTTAAAAAGTAAGAGAATCAAATTTGGGGGGGATGTTTGAATTCGGGAATAATGCCCTCACATCTTTAAGTAAACAACTACAGCCCAAAATTTTGTTCCAACAAACATCACCCAAAAATGCCACAATCTTTGGAACAAACGTTCATTTCCCATTTCGAACAGACATATTCCCTTCCCTTTGGTGTAGGAAGTTGAAAATAAATCAACTTGAAATAAAGTCCCAT
Source organism: Camellia sinensis (assembly GCF_004153795.1). NCBI lineage: Eukaryota > Viridiplantae > Streptophyta > Magnoliopsida > Ericales > Theaceae > Camellia > Camellia sinensis. The sequence continues at coordinate 237,453 of NW_021028838.1, read as the reverse complement.
GAAAATGAAAAGTGTCCCGTAATCAAATTCACCCCAATTACTCCTCAGGGCCCCCACAAATTGACTAAAATCCAACCTCAAACAAACAACCCAATGAGAAATTCACATTAAAGTTAGTAACACTGTTGTTTTGGTCAATCCTTTTCTTTTTAAATCCACACTTTTGTTTTCCAAGCAATTTTTTCCTTATTTGTTCTCGAGCCTTTTTTGCCAATTCCCTGCCTTCCATGGTGCCAAATTTTCCCCCCTCATGGCAAAAAATGGGCCCTCAATGTCCCCTTTTTTTCCTTGAAAAAGAAACCCCGTCCCCTCTTCATTTGTCCATGGCCCTTTTTGAAGCATGGACAAGAGTTCCTTTACTCCTCCCACCTTGTTTTTTGTTTTTTCCGGCCCTTTTTGAACAACAAATGGGCCCTCCTGAAAATGAGGAAAGAACTCGCTGGATTTTTTTTCTAGTTTCCCTTCCATTCCTCAAGCTTTACTAGTGGGAACTGGGGTCATTGTTGGACAACTCCTTAATCGCGTGCCCAAATACTAAACATTACAACCAAAAAGTCCTCCCAACTTTCCCTAGTAAAAGAAACTAAAGGTAGCCATCCAAAACCTTTGCCAACTCATCCATCCAAAACATTTTCAATAGAAACAAGTTTGGATTAACAAAATACTTTTTTTCATTTTTATTTCAATGTTTCCTGGATAAGGTTTTTGACTTTGAATATTTTTAAATTAACCAGTTTTTACGAACAGAAAACTTTTAAAATTTTTGTGGGCAATTTTCCTTTTAATCCCATAAAAGACCTTCCTTTTAATTTTTTTTTGCATAAATCCATGGTAACCGAAAAGTTTTCCCAAAGTAGCACATGAATGAAAACACACTAAAATTTTATTCAATCCCTTTGAACGGAAACAACCACGACTTTTCCGATAAGCCTCTTCCCCATTCCATACCAATCCTTCAATAACCCTCGAGTTTTTGCCCACCTATCACCCCAAATGGAACCCAATAAAACCCCACTCCTCCCACCAATTGGTTTACACACAGACGAACTCAAAATTAAATTGAATAGCTCTAATACCAGTTGTTAGGGAAAATATTAATGATTTCCCCACAAAATTAAATCATTCCGAAAAGAAATAAAAAATATTGCGGAAAAAATTAAAATCAACGACACCAAGAATTTTTTTTTAAATGTTGGTTTTCCCTTAAAAATGTTGAGGTACAATCCTACGGAACCCATATCCCAATTCCCACTAAAGCAAACCCAGGAAAGTAATTCAAAAACGATTACAAACGAATACATGAAAAATGTCCCCTCATTAAACACCCATAAGTGAAATTTTTCCAAAATATCACAAATAAAAGAGGAAAGACCTCAACTAAATAGACAAATAATTGGTCTTCCGAAACAGAAATTGAAAAGAAAACCAACAAAATTTTGAAAAACCCAAACAACCACCAAAAATCAATAAACAGATTTCCGAACTTTTTGCGAAAGTTAAACAAACAAAGTGGGAAGCAACCCAGAAAAACAAACACACACAGCATCACCACAAAGACCCCAAATTTCACCAAATTAATTTCCCAAGCACACAACCACCGAAAAGACAATCAACCCGCCTGCACACTTCCAGGAAAAAAAAAACATACCAAAAAAATATAATAGACTGTTTTTGATTTTTTGGGCCATTTTTTTTTCCAAAACCCTAAACTTAATTACC